>CABHPH010146037.1:0-40861 GCA_902168325.1 Peromyscus nudipes | reverse complement strand
TAAAACAAAGGTAAATTTTCTCCATCACATAGAATATAAGTGAACACTGAGAGTTTTAAGCAAGAAGCAATTCAAATGAAGAATGTTCTTCATTAAAGTAAATACAGTGTCAATACAGAGATTTTTATTGCTTCGTTTTGTTAAACTATTTCACAATTACAAACCATGAAACAATACTCTCACAAGTACATTCAGGTTTTTTAGTTCATTATGTATTTTGTATATTAGCCCTCTATCAGATGTGTAGTTGGTAAAAAAAAATCTTTTTCCATTCTATAGAATGCTACTTTGTTGAAATGACTGTGTTATCTGCCCTGCAGAAGCTTGTCAGTTTCATGAGGTCTGGGTGGTTGTTGGGTTGGTCAGCCCTTCAGTTCTGCTTCATTCTCAACACCAGGGTGAGCTCTCCTGTGCATTGTGTTCAAGGCTATTCCTCACTTCTTCTGTTGAGTTTGGTGTATTTAGTTTTGTGTTGAGGTCTTTGATCCATTTGGAGTCCAGTTTTGTGCAGGGTGATAAGTATGGATCTATTTAGATTTTTCTGTATCAGTGGTTTTCAACCTTCCTAATGCTTTGACCCTTTAATACAGTTCCTCGTGCTGTGGTGACCCTCAACCATAAAATCAGTTTTGTTGTTACTTCATAACTGCAATTTTGTTACTGTTATGAATCATAATGTAAATATTTTTGAAGATAGAGATTTTCCAAAGGGGTCACAACCTACAGTTTGAGAACCACTGTTCTACATGCAGACATCCAAATTGACTAGCACCATTTGTTGAAGATACTTTTAAAATTTAACTTTTATTGATTCTTTGTAGATTTCACATCATGAATCTCAATCCCACTCATCTCCCTGTCCCTTCCTATCTGCCTTCTAACCTTGCACCGCATCGCTCCCCAGGATAAAACAAGATAAAACTTAAAAGGAAAAAGAAAAAAAAAAGAAAAGAGAAATCTTCTACAAAAGAGAAGTTTCTTGTGGAAGCTGTAATGTGACACAATGAGTCACACAGTCCTTTAGTCCATATATTGTTGCTTGCAAGTGTTCATTGCATTGAGTCATTGGTCTGGTTTGAGGTCCCTGGTTTTTGCTACATCATCAACACTGGGCCCTCACTGGGGTTTCTCTTGGATATTCTCTTGTTGTTCTGTGTCATGGAGATCCTGTATCTCTGGGTTTGCAGCACCAGCCCCTTCACATGCTACAGCAGATCATAGATGGGGTAGATGATGTGTCAACTCATAGCTCTGGTTCTGGGTCTGGATGGTTGCTAGGTTGGTCAGCCCATCACTTCTCCTTCATCCTCAACACCAGGGTGAGCTCTCTTCAGTACTGTCCTGGCTAGCTCACCCTATATGGTAAGCAGCAAGAGGCAGGGCCAATTCTCCTGTTCTCATGTCCTGGGGTCAGCTCACTCACACTTAAACCACCAGGGCCAGTTCAACTGTGTTGCCTTGTTGAGGTGTTGGGGCCACTCTGGCTAGTGCTACAGCTGGTGAGAGGCAGGGCCAGCTCTCTTGCTCTAGTGACCTCAGGGACAGTCTTCCAACCTATCACAGGCCTTGAGGAGCATGGGGTGGGGCTTCTCTCCCATGCTCATACCACCATGTGGTAGATGAGGGGTGGGGCTCAGTCTCTCACACTCATCTCCATCAGCAGGTTCAGCTCTATTGTGTTGCTCAGGTGAGGTGCAGGGCCCACTCTCCCTAGTTCTGTATCTGGTGAGGGGGCAGGGTCAGCTCTGTCATCTGCTACAGGTGACAATTCTATTCCTTTTATTAATATGTCTTTCCCTCTCTCTCAAAACCACGTGCCAGACAAGGGGTGCAGGACCAGCTCTCCCACTATGAAGACCTCAGGGTAGGCTTACCTGTGCCCCAACCAGCAGAGTCAGCCCTACTATGGTGCCCCCCAGGTGAGGTGCAGGGCCTGCTCTCCTGGGTGCTGTATGCAGCAAGGGGTCAGGGGCAAGGGGGGCATTTCTCTCCTACCCACACTGCATGACAAATGAGAAGGGGCCTAGCTCTCCCACACTTATGCCCTTGGGGTCTGCTTACCCGCACCATCACCATCAGCATCAATCAGCTCCACTGAGTTGCTCACGTAAGGTGCAGGGCCTGCTTTTTGGAGTGCTGCAGTTTGTGAGATGTTGGGCCAGCCAGCTCACTGGTTCTCCTGACCTCGAGGCTGGCTCTCCCACCTGCCACAGGTGGTGAGGGGTTGAGGAGGGAAAGAGATCTCCCTTTTGTTCATACCACCATGTGGCAGATGAGGGGCATGGCCAGATCTTCCATGCTCACATTCTTGGGGCCAGCTCGCCTGCATCCCTGTCAACAAGGTCAGCTCCACTGCTACCTAGGCAAGGTGTAGAGCCTGCTCTTCCTAATGATGCACTTGGTGAGGGGCTAGGTCAGCAGTCCTGCCTGCCACAGGTGGCAAGGAGTGGGGGCAGGGAGGTTTGAAGATAATTTTTTTTCAGTGTATACTTCTTATTTTTTTTATCAAAAAATCAGGTGTCCATAGGTGTGTGAATTTATGCCTGGGTCATATTCTATGTGTGTCAATTCTATGCCATTTATTGACATGTCTGTTTTTGTGCAAATGTCATGCTGCTTTTTTTTCCCCCTGGAGCTGAGGACCGAACCCAGGGCCTTGCGCTTACTAGGCAAGCGCTTTACCACTGAACTAAATTCCCAACTCTGTCATGCTGTTTTTATCACTATAGCTCTGTAGTACAACTTTAAATTAGGAATGGTGAGCCTTCCAGCAGTTCTTTTATTAAAGATTATTTTAGTTATCCTGTTGCTGGTTTGTGTGTGTGTGTGTGTGTGTGTGTGTGTGTGTGTGTGCATGTATTTCTATATGAAGCTTAAAATAATCCTTTCAATTTCTATGAAGAATTGTCTTGGAATTCTGATGGAGATTGCATTGAATCTGTAAATTCATTCCAGATTCATCCTACCTTTTGGTAAGATGGCCATTTTTACTACATTAACCCTACAGATCCATGAGTATGGGAGAGCTTTCTATATTCTGATATCTTCTTCAATTTCTTTCTTCAATGTCTTAAAGTTTTTATCATATAAGTCTTTTACTTACTTGGTAAGAGATACCGCAAGATATTTTAAATTATTTGAAGCTATGGTGAAAAATGTTGTTTCCATGATTTCTTTCTCAGACCATTTGTCATTTTTCTATAGGAGAAATATATACAACTACTTTGCTGAAAGTGTTTATCAGCTGTGGGAGTTTTCTGGTGGAATTTTTCAGGTAACTTTTGTATACTATAAATAAAGATACTTTGACTTCTTCCTTTCCAATTTGTATCCTTGATGTCAGTCAGCTGTCTTATTGTTCTAGCTAAGACTTCAAGTACTATATTGAATAGGTGTAGAGAAAGTGGAAAACCTGTCTTCTCCTGATTTCAGTGGAATTGCTTTGAGTTTCTATTTAAGTTGATGTTGGCTATGGCCTTGCTGTCTTTATTATATTGAGGTATGCCCATTGATTCCTATTCCCTCTAGGACTTTTATCAAGAAAGGGAGCTGGATTTGTCAAAGGCCTTCTCTACATCTAACAAGATCACCATGTGGTTTTTTTATCTTTCAGTTTGTTTTTATTGTGGATTATGATTATCAATTTTTGTATATTGAACCACCTATGCATCTCTCTGATGAAGCCTGCTTAGTCATGGTAGATGATCTTTTTGATGTGTTTTTGATGTATTAGAGGTTCAGTTTACAAGTATTTTATTTGAATTTTCACATCTATGTTTATAAGGGAAATTGGTCTGTAATTCTCTTTCTTTATTGGGTCTCTATGTAGTTTTGATATCAGGAAAACTGCAGCCTCATAAAAGAATTTGGACAATGTTCCTTCCGTTTCTGTTTTGTAGAATATACTGGGGAGTACTGGAATTAACTCTTCTTTGAAAGTCTGGTAGAACCCTGCACTGGGGGTTATAGGTCTGCTTAAATTGCTTATCAGATTTTGACTTAGCTTTTGGTAAATGGTATACATAGAGAAAATTATCCATTTTTTAAAGATTTTCCAGTTTGGCGGAGGACATGTTGTTAAAGTACACTCTTAGGAATGTCTGAACTTCCTCAGTGTCTGTTGCTATGTCCCCCTTTTCATCTCTAGTTTTGTCTATTTTGATTTCTCTCTGTGTGTCTTTTAGTTAATTTAGATAAGTATTTGTCAAGCTAATTGGCTTTCCCAAAGAAGAAACTACTTATTTCATTAATTCTTTGTATTGGTTTATTTTTTCTCCTATTTCTTTTTATTTTAACCCTGAGTTTGATTATTTTGTATTCTCTACTCCTTCTGGACATTATTTATTTTTGTTCTAGAACTTACAGGTGTTTTGTTAAGATATTAGTATGAGATATCTCCATTTTTTAAAATGTAGGCACTTAGTGCGATGAACTTGCCTACTAGGACTACTTTCATTGTGTCCCATATGTATAGGTATATTGTATATTCATTTTCTTTTTTTTCCCAGTGGTAATGAGAATATTTTATTTTAAGTGAAACATGAAGAATTAAAGTACAGCCTTAAGGTTTCAATTTTGTACTTTGAATATCAAGAAAGCAATTACTCCAAAAATCACAGAAACATGTTGAACTAACTAAACAGAAAACAAAGTGGGTATTTAAGTCATTTCATTTATCACCATTAGTGGAAACAGATTCCTGACAACTCCAGTCTACAGACAGCATACTTCATAATATCATTATTCATTTAAAACACTACAAATGTTTACAAAGAACATTTGAATTTCACAATTGCTTACAGAATATCTTACAGTATTAAAAATACAATGCTTTATATGAAAATCAATAAAGACAACTTAATCTTTCTCAGCAAAAAGATTCAGTATCACAAATTTAATGTGTAAATGTATATATGAATTCAAAAAAGAATCCATTTAAACCTCACATTGCCACATAACTACCTATTTTGTAAACTGATAAACACAATGTACTTTTTGGAAACATGTCCATCAAAACCAAAAGGTTAATGTTTACTTTTTCCTTTATTAGCAACGTTTGGTGTGTTTTTCTGTTTTGGTTCCCAGAGCGCATTTTTGACAAATCTCGAGGCAGAACTTCTGTCCAGCTTGGCAGCCTTTTTCTTGTCTGTTATTTCTTTGACTCTGTTCATGTAGACTCTGATTCTTTCCAATTCTTGCTTCACTAGATGTTCCTTCGGATTAACTCTTTGGGTTGCCAAATAAACCCAAAACATTGAGTTTAATTTGTATGCAAAAACTAAATCCACCTTTGCTTGCTCCAGTGGGTTCAACTTCTGCAACAACTCGTTTCTAGAGACAGACATCATGGTCTTCAGCATGTCATCCACAGCACCCAGGGAGCTCTCCAGGTCTGATAAAGATTCATGAATTTCTACCAGATAGTCTTCATTCATTTCTTCACCTGCCATTTCAACACCTCAATACCATGTACGCTCAGGGTTGCACAGTGATGACGTCATGACAGCGCCTCTGTGTACTCATTTTCATTCAATACTAGAAAGTCTTTATTCTCTTTCTTAATTTCTGTCTTGACCAATTTTTCATTAAGTAGTGAGTTGTGCAGTTTCCATGAGTCTGTAAACTTTCTGTTGTTGTTGATATCCAGCTTTAATTTGTGGCAGTCATATAGGATTCACGGTATTATATCAGTTTTTTGTATATTGATGAAACTTTTTTGTGTTCAAGCATGTGGTCAATTTTGGAAAAAGTCCTATGAGTTGCTGAGAAGGAGGTATATTCTTTTGTGTTTGAGTGAAATGCTCTGTAGATATCTGTTAGGTCCATTTGGTTTATAACTAGTAAGTTAGCTCCAGCATTTCTCTGATTAATTTTTGTCTGCATGAGCTGTATATTTGTGAGAGTGAGGTTTTGAAGTCTCTCACTATCGAGGTGTGAGAGTCAATATGTGATTTAAGCTGGTAATATTTATTTTATGGACTTGGTGTCCTTGTATTGGGTGCATAGGTGTTAAGAATTACAATGTCATTTCAGTGGATTTTTCCTTTGATGAATAAGTAGTGTCCTTCCCTAGCTCTTCTGAATAGTTTTGGTTTGAAGTCTATTTTGTCAGATTTTAAAATGGCTACATCAACTTGTTTCTTAGGTCCATTTGCTTGGAATATCTTTTCCATCCCTTTATCCTGAGGTGATGTCTGTCCTTGATGTTAAAATGTGTTTTGTGGATGCAGAAGAAGAATGGGTCCTGTTTTCACATCCATTCTATTTGTCTGTTTCTTTTTATTGGGGAATTGAGTCCAGTGATGTCCAGTGATATCAATGAACAGTTTTTGTTGATTCCTGCTGTTTTGCCGTGGTGGTGGTAGTAGTGGTGGTGGTGGTGGCAGTGGCAGTGGTGGTGGTAGTGTGTGTGTATGTTTATGTGTTTCCACTCTTTTTGTTTGCTGCTCTGGGATTACTTATTCCCTGTGTTCTCTTGGGCATGGTTGGCCTTTTTAGGTTGGAGCTTTTCTTCTAGTACCTTTTGTAGGACTGGATTTGTGGAAAAATATGTAAGCAGAGTTTTCTGTCTCAGGAACCACTTCCAAATTACCACACTGAGGCTAATATTACTTATAAATGCTTGGCCAATCACTCAGGCTTATTACTAGCTAACTCTTACATTTAAATTAACCAATTTCTATTAATCTATGTAGTGCCATGTGGCTCGTAGCTTTACCTGTCCTCTAGCATGCCTATTTTCCTGGGTGGCTGGCTAACAACTTCTCAGACTCCACTCTCCTTCTTCACATCATTCTCATTTTGGCTTTCCTGCCTAACTTCCTCCCCACTACTGGCCTGTCAGCTTTTTATTAACTGATGAGATAATACATATTCACAGTGCACAGAAGGATTATTCCACAGTGCAGATATTGTTTAAATTTGGTTTTATCATGGTATGTCTTATTTTCTCCATCTATTGTGACTGAAAGTTTTGCTTGGTATAGTAGCAGTCTGGTCTGACATGTGTGGTCTTTCAGAGTTTGTAGAACATCTTTCCAGCCCCTTCTGGCTTTTGGAGTCTCCATTGAGAAGTCAGGTATTATGTTAGTAGGTCTGTCTTTATATGTTACTTGGTCTTAATCCCTTGTAACTTTTAATGTTCCTTCTTTGTTCTGTATATTTAGTATTTTAATTATTGTGTGCCAAAGGGAAAATCTTTTCTTGATTATTATGTGCTGAGGGATATTTCTCTTCTGGTCCGGTCTATTTAATGTTCTATATGCTTCTTATACCTTGATAGGTATCTTTATGTTAGGCAAATTTTCTTCTACGACTTTTTGAAAACATTTTCTGTGTCTCTGACCTGAGTTTCTTCTCTTTCCACTATTCTTATATTGTTATACATTGTGTCCCAGATTTCCTGGATGTTTTATGCCAGGAGTTCTTTAGCTTTAACATTTTCTAAGACTGAGATTTCCATTTCTTTTATCATGTCTTCAGTGCCTGAGATTCTTTCTTTCTTCTCTTGTATTCTGATGGTAGGACTTATCTTTAAGGTTCCTATTCAAGGTTCTAAATTTTTCATTGCCAGATTTCCCTCAGTTTGGGATTTCTTTATTGACTCTATTTCCACTTTCAAATCTTAAACTGTTTTATTCATTTCCTTCCATTATTTGTGTTTTCATGTATTTATTTAGGAGATTTATTCATTATCTCCTTAAGGACATCTATCATATTCATAAAGGCTATTTTAGGTCTTTTTCTCATGCTTCAGCTATGTTGCAATTCTCAGGGCCTACTGTGGTAGAGTGGCTGAACTCTAGTGGAAACATATTGTCCTGGCATATTGATTGTATCTTTATGCTGCCATCTGGGCATCTGGGTTTGGAATGGTTGTAATTCTAGGTCCTGATACCTAGTCTTGTCTTGTTAGATAGATGCTTTGCTCCTTGATTTTTGTTGCCTTCTCTGGTTCTTAGGAGTGTATGGTGGCTGTGTGTTGCCTGGCAGAGAATTTTTCCAGGATACTGCTTGGTTTAGCCACTGGGAGTTCTAGGTAAAACATGTTTGTAGGTATTGAGAGCTGACACTTAGGAATGAGAATTGGTTAGGAGGATGTTGATAGAGTCCACAGGAGGGAGGAAAGCAAAGTGCTCCACCAGGATCTGCTTAATTCCCTGAAAGTCTGCAGATTGCAGAGACCACAGCAGGTAGTCTGATACAGAGCCAGGATAAAACTGCCTGGGGGCTGGAGGAGGGGAGTGGAAAGAGGGAGAGTGAAAATCTGCAGCTCCCTTACTTGTTTCCCTGGCCTGTTTGAATGGCCAGTTCCTAGGGCATGCATCCTGGTGTTGGGTGCTGGGATAATGGGATAAGGAGTGTGAGAGGGGGAAGATTTGAGAAGGTCTGATGGATCCACTGGAGATTGGGACAGAGAGGAAAGGGAGGTCACAGCAGGTGGTCTGTTACAGAGTTAGATTTTAGACTGGGGGATTAGATTTGGGAGAGAAAGGAAGAGGTAAAGATCTATAGTTAGCCTATTTGAGAACTCAAAAAACTAAATATCAAGATATGAATAACACAAATTGGATTTGTTTTTGTTTATTTGTTTGTTTGTTTTAATTTTTTTTGGTGGGGGAGATCACAAGGGTTAGGGGTGAACATGGAAGGACTAGGTAGTGCATGTGATTTCGGTGCATAATGTGAAATTCCCAAAGAATCAATAAAAATATTATGTTAAAAAAGAAACCTCCTTACATGTCTGCCAAAAAAGGAAACATAACCTAACTTAGAAATGGGGTACTAAACAGGGTACAGATCTAAACAAAGAATTTTCTAAAGAAGAGGAAACTTGAATAGCTGGAAAACACCAAAAGAAATGTTCAACATCCTTAGTCATCAAGGAAATGCAAATCAAAACTACTTTGAGATTTCATCTTACACCCATCAGAATGGCTAAGATCAATAAAACAAATGGCAGTTCATGCTTGTGAGGATGTGGAGTAAGGGGAACACTGGTTCATTATGGTGGTACTTCAAACTTACATAGCCACAATGAAAATCAGTATGGTGGTTCCTCAGGAAGATGAGAATCAATCTCCCTCAAGATCCATCTATACTACTACCCTTGGACATATACCTAAAAGATGTTTCATCCTACCACAGAGACACTTGCTCAACCATGTTCATTGCTGTTCTATTCATAATAGTCAGAAATTGGAAGCAATCTAAAGTGTCACTCAACAGATGAATGAATAAAGAAAATGTGGTACATTTACACAATGGAATATTACTCAGCTGTTAAAAAAGAAATCATGAAATTCATGGGTAAAAAATAGAAAAAAAAAAAACATCCTGTATGAGGTAACCACAACCCAGAAAGACAAATATAGTATGTATTCACTTATATGTGGATATTAGCTGTTAAGTGAATGATAATCAAGCTATAATCGATAGAACCACAGAAGTTAGGTATGGAGTAAGGGACTTGGGGGGATAGATATATCTCCCTAGGAAAGAGAAATAGAACAGATAGTTACAGATTTAATGGGAGGGATGGAATAGGAGGGTCAAGTGAGAAGGGAAGAGGAGCAGGAGGGAGAAGGGAATATAGGAGGGGGAAGACAGCTAAAATTAAAGGCCATTTGAGGGGTAGTATAGAAACTAAAACAGTAGAAGCTTCCTAAAATATATACACATACAAAGGCAATCTAAATGAAATCACAAAACAATGGGAGAAGCAGTGCCCCAACGAGCTATCTCTTGTAACCAAATGAAGCTTCTAGTATGGGGGATAGGTTACATCTAATTGAGTTGTTGGCCAAAGAGGTCCACAGAAATCCCCAAACAAACCAGCCAAGATTGTAGGTGTCTCTCCACAAAGGCCCTGTTACTGAAGTCAACACCTACACAACTCATTGAACATGGAGAGGCTGAGCTGAATGCCTACATAGAATCTTCACCCCTACGTGTAAGCTTCGTTAGTACAAGAAGATATTCTACATGCTATCAAAGGAGAAACATAAATCCCAACCCAGCCACAGTGCTTTGATCTACAATGATGTCCTGCCTGCAAGATATGATAGGGCAATGGTGGCACAAAGCTCATGGGAATAGTCTGATATGACTTAAGGTCCACTCCACAAGATGGAACCCATACCTGACACCATTTTGGGGGACCAAGAACTTAAGACTAGTATTATCCCAGGGATCTAGGATAGAACTAAATACTAGTGTTCTAAAAGGTAAAAAGCATAGCAATAAAATGGCTCCTAATGACATTCTGCTATACTCATAGATCAGTGTCCCACTAAGCCATCATGAGAAGCTTCTCCCTGCAGCAGATGGGAACAAACACAGCAACCCACAGCCATATAATTAATATACAGAGAGTGAGAGTGATGTTGGAACACTGAGCCCTACAACAGGATGTCTCATCAAATCCCTTCCCTCAGGGCTCAGGAAATCTTAAAGAAGAGGTGGTGGGAAGAATATAAAAGCCAGAGGAGATGGAGGGCACCAAGGAAACATGGCCCTCTAAATCAACAGGACTGAAGAAATTATGAACTCCTCACAGAGACTGAGGCTGGCTCACAGAGACTGAGGCTGCATGCACAGGACGTGCACGGGTCTGCACCAGAGTCCTAGAGCTTGAAGGAGTAGACACATGCCCCCATCCCTAACTGTGAAACTGTCTCCTATTGATAACCACTTGCAATTGGAAATTTAGTTTTCTCTAAGTCCCACTGGGGAAACAAACTAAAGGGTAGACTGCATACCCAGCAGTAGATGGCCAACAAAAAACAAACTCGATGGCTCCTTTGGAGGTTCCTTGTCTCATAATGTCATGTCAGGACTTTTAAAAATTTTTATCTTTTTTATTTTTATTTTAGAACGTATATGAACCAAAATATCACATTGTGCCTCATCGTTGTTGATAAATAAGCATCATTTGAAATTGATAAACACCCCCAAAGTCATAGAGAAAATTATGGAATTAGACATATATGCTTCACTAGTGTGAAAATGGGTTGACACATTAATCCTGCATGACATATGATAAATTATTCAACACATGTTGCCTTGTGTGCACAAGAATTAAAACGTAAAATGAGAGTACTCTTTTGCAGTGTTGGAATATCTGGGACTTTCATCTAAGGCATGAAAAGAATGCCAGGGATGTATAAAAGGTATAAAAACACCCCAGTAGCAAACTAAAAATAGTTAGCTCAGCCAATATTCTTACATCATTTGAAAAGTAAAAAAAAAAAAAAAATTGATGAAAAAAAAATTGATGCCTGGAGGGAGGGCAATGGGGGAGCAAAAATACAGGATCTTATTACAGGGTGAATATGATCAAGTTTGTTCTATACATGTGAGGAAATGTCATGATGAAATCCATTGGTTTGTATAATTAAAAGTGTTAGTAAAAGGAGAGACTTAAAGATGCATTTTTAGTAGCAACAAAGTACATGTATAATAATGCATATTATAAACAACTTTTATTCCAGAAAACAGATAATACAGCAATAATGAGAGAGTTATAAACAATGTAATCACATAAGCATATAATGTTAGAAAAAGTTCCTAGGATGTGGAGCAACAGGCAACTCTTTTACATTAATGGTGTGTAAATTATACTACAGTATACACCACATTGCAAAGTTAAATGGGTTCATGTCCAGAACTCAGGATTTAATTCCTCACCATACTGCCTAAAGAAAGTATCCTATATGTGGACAAGATGTAGGGAACTTTTAATGATGAAAACTGCAACATAATTGGAAAGATCATAAGTAGTCCTAGAAATGTTGAAATGGCCGGGCGTTGGTGGCACACGCCTTTAATCCCAGCACTCGGGAGGCAGAGCCAGGCGGATCTCTGCGAGTTCAAGGCCAGCCTGGGCTACCAAGTGAGCTCCAGGAAAGGCGCAAAGCTACACAGAGAAACCCTGTCTCGAAAAACCAAAAAAAAAAAAAAAAAAAAAAAAAAAAAAAAAAAAAAAAAAAAAAAAGAAATGCTGAAATGCCTAGAAGTGTGGTTGGAAGGTAAACTATAGCATACGGATAAATATAATATTTTATAAGTGATTCCATAATAGGAAAACAAGTGTGCATCAGGTTCATCAAGCATACAAGGTTTAGGATCAGGATATGTAAACTATAGCACACATTTTAAAATACCTACCATGTGAAAGACATTATATTCTAATGAGATGGAGAAGATGGACATTGAGGATATGAAACTGTTTATGTTGTATTTGGTTAATGAGCGAAAATTTACTCATGTAATAAATATAAATTTCGAGTATAAATGTCCCATGACAATTTACAAATATCTTAGTGTAACCTAAAAAAATTCAAACAATATATTCTATTTAAAACTTTAATTTTTGTGAATTATCATTAAATAATTTAAAAATCTGATTTTAACATTTTCAGTGAAGGTAATGCTTGCATAACTATTGTATACTTTGTGTGAAATGCCTGAAATGCTACTCATTGAAAACCATTCAGATAATTCAGCCCTTGAGTGTAGGGAGACATTTTTCTATCTGTTCACTGATGCATTTCTATTGTTTAAACTGCTGGCCTATACTTAGCATTTACTGATTATTTTATAGTGGGTATTTTGACACTTCTATTTTTGCTTTGGTTTTATTATTTGAATTTATTGGAAATTTTATCTAAATAGAAATTGGTTCACCAGAATTTTCATAAATATTTATTCTGCTTCTTTTGTGCAGTGAACATAGTTTGTCCAGCCTGGGTCCTGCTTTTTGATTACTTCAAAATTTCACTCTTTACTGGAAATTATTTTTATGTAATATATTGTTTTCCCTTTTAATTTTACTTTTTTAAACTTAGGTTTTTGTGTCTTATTTATTTATTTATTTATTTATTTATTTATTTATTTATTTATTTATTGGATCTTTTCTGCCCACTCTTCCAGGGGGAGTTGGAGAGGGGAAAGTGTCACCAGAATATATTGAATAATTTTTTAAAATTTTATTTATTAAGCAACTCTACTAATACATGATACCCAGTTAACATATTTGATATTACTTCACACAATGGGTATCTTTCTGGGTAATCTATTTACTCACTTTGCCTCTGTTCTTGTTTTTTTTTTTTTTTTTTTTTTTTCAGGAATAAGATCTAGTTTTTTCACTTGAAGGAATTGCACTTTACTGGACTGAAGGTCAAAAGGACTTTAAAACAATCCTCCTTATCCGGTCGGATCTGTAGAAGTGAAGTGTTGTCCTTGGGTTTTGAAGAAGCAAGGAGCAGGAAAAGAATCTAAAGGATTTATCAAGGTCCTTAATTGTGCTTCCGCAACTGCCACCACAGGGAAGAGCTGCCGTAGGTCAGCCATGACAGATATTATGACAGCATAGGTCAGCCATGGCAGATATCTTGACAACTCCTAGCCCCTCTGGCCTCTGTTTGATTTTTGAAGAGCAGACTAGATAGGGTCTCGTCTTCACAGACATTTTAAGTACTAGATGGTGTGCATTGAGGGCCTTGTGGCTCATGAGCCTGCTTGTTTGGAAATACCCAGTCAGGGGTAGCCCTTGTAACAATTCACAGTCAGAATGCAGAGAACAGGACAAGGAGTAGTCTTCAGGGAATGAGCAGATGGGTGTCCTATCCCACCCCTCTGGACCATTCTCTGGAAACAGAGCACCCCGGGATCCTCCTTCCAGTAAACGGAGTCTGAAGCAGGGAGGGGTGTCCACAGAGGGCATTAGGAGCTTCCTGTATTGTTCAGATATGTTAAGATCCTGGACTCCAAAACAGATGGGAATTGTGGGGAATTCCCTGTTAGAGAAGGAGGCATTCTCATGAAAGAGGGAGAAAAAAAATCACACCCAGTCACTACTGCATGACACTGGGCCAAAGATTTATCAGAGAGCCAAAAGGAAAAGACAAGAGAAGTTCACAAGGACCCCATGCTTAAGGAGTCCTGGGCCATAAAGAATCTGCTAGTCCCCATAAAAGTGTCTTAGGCCAGGGTGTGGGGTTGTGGGGGGACTGGAAAAGAACAACAAAGAGACACATTTTCATTTCCAAGGTGAGTATTGTGTGATTGCTTATCCTCCCTGGAGGAACTCACCCATGTTAAAACATAGGTTTCCCTGACATAGGTTTTCCCAAGCAAGGAGAGAGCCCCGGCCTTTGGCATCTGGGCTTACAACATGCTGTCAGTACATTGCCGATGCATAGTTGCCAAGGGAGA
Source organism: Peromyscus nudipes (assembly GCA_902168325.1). Classification (NCBI taxonomy): domain Eukaryota; kingdom Metazoa; phylum Chordata; class Mammalia; order Rodentia; family Cricetidae; genus Peromyscus; species Peromyscus nudipes. Next base: position 26,641 of record CABHPH010146037.1, on the reverse strand, counting down.
CCTCTAGGGATGCAAAACAAAGAAGAGTCTGGTGAGGATCGTGGGGGAAGGCTTTATTCCTATGCAACACAGAAGGGAGGCAGCAATCCAGGAACAAATTTAGAACCTCCACAGTTAGACTTCAGTACTGTGGTGATCTGGACGTACAGGACTGGAGGAGAAGGGCAGGACAGCAAATGGGGTTAGGTCTTCTGAACACAGCTTCCTCTTGCACAGCTCTTCCGGTGTCCTCACAGCCAAAGTCAGCAGCAGCCCCCAGATTGCTGGCTACTGCCACCACTGCTTCCACAGCATCCACTGCTGCCACCACTGCTTCCACAGCATCCACTGCTTCCACAGCATCCACTGCTGCCACAGCAGCCACTGCTGCCACCACTGCTGCCACAGCATCCAGAGCTGTGACGATGGCGGCGGAGAGATCTGCGGGGCTTGTGGTGGCTCAGGCAGCAGCCACCACCTCCAGAACTGCAGCAGCCCCCAGAGCTGGAGCCACAGCAGCCACCAGAGCTGGAGCCACAGCCTCCCCCAGATCCCAGGCTACAGCAGGAAGACACAGGGGGGCACTTGGGAGGACACTTGGGGGCGCACTTGGGGGGACACTTTGGAGTCTGGCACTTGGGAGGGCACTTGGGGGCGCACTTGGGAGGGGGCTGGCACTGCTGCTGGCTCTGCTGGCAGGACATCTTGGCTGGTGAGTGCTCAGGAGCTGTGGGAGAGTCACACACACACGTCAGACCCGAGTTCCAAAACCACCTTGTCTGCTCTTGTCTTTTCAGCTTCATTTCTAGTTCCCTCATGAGTCTTGCAATCAGACACAGGAAAAGCAAGTATGATGTTTTGATTGTCTTCATTGTTTACTAAGCACTGTGTTTCAGTACCACATGCCAAACTCCATTTAGAACGTGTTAAGCAAGAGTTTCCTTATATACCAACTAAGTTAATCACTAAAATCTCCTGAGTGTCCAGTCAGTAAACTCACTCCATCACATCAGCCAAAATTCTGAAAATACTCAAAACAGTTTCAAGTTGAAAAGCTCTTTCAGAAAAGAGCAAAAACATTCCCGCTGGAGAAATTTCAGAAATACTTGATTTGGCACAAATATAGCAAGCTATAAGTGCAAAGGTCCTTGGGGTCGATTTGTAATCATCAATTTATACATGAAGAAACTAAAGAGAAGTACAGCTGCTGGCCCTGAGATGGTCCCCAGGCAGCCTCTTGGGGTGTTTCCAGACCTGCTGGCTCCCCACCCAAGGCTCCCCACAGCAATCTTCCTGCTGACTAATCAGGCAGCTCTTCTTGCTTCTCCTAATATCAGGGTCCTCAGTGCATCTTTCCCCAAAATGAGCATGGCTGACTTTCAAGACTGCATCCCAGTGCCCTCTACATAATCTAGTAACCCACTTTGCACAAAACCAGAGAGATACACCAAACAACAGAATGTAATTGAATTTCTTTGAAAATGTAGCACACATCTCTAAATCCTCTCAAGTTACACCTCATTCTCTACTTTGAAATACCACTCCCCTATTTCTCTCTCATCACAGTTTAATGCTTCTTGCAGCATACATGGCCTCCCTCCTGCTCTGACCTTCTGGAGAAGCACCTGCTCCTGTTCTCTGGACACTTACCGGGTGACACACAGCACAGGCTCTGTAGACACTTCAAGAGGTGAGTGGATGGAAGTATTCTGGCCACCAGCCTTTTTATCCTGCTCTTAAGTTCTTCCCTCAGCACATGAGACAGGGCTTGGGCATGGAGGGTTGCCTTCTAAGGCCCACGTGACTGTGACAAGTCATGACTGGATATTCCTCACCTGCCACTGTGCACTGGGCTCAGGCTGCCTGCTGCAACCTAGGAATGTGTTTGCTTGGTATGGAATGCTTAGAGAGAAGATATGGATGAGCCATTCCAGGAGGCCTCTTCACCCTTCATTCCAGTGTTTTCCTCCACCCTGGTAATATGATAATACTTAAATATTCTGGTCCTCCCAATTCCTTCTTTCTGTCCTTGCTAGATAAAAGTAATTATTCATCTAAATCTTTGATTCTAGTGGCTTCATGTGAAAATGCACTTTTGAGGGGTGTGTGTGTGTGTGTGTGTGTGTGTGTGTGTGTGTAAAGCCGTTATACTACTTGGTGATAATGCTTCTCCCAGGAGCCCATGGACTCCCTAAAAAACACCTCAGTATCACATATGAGACATATTTTCTTGGCTTGTCAGTCAGGGGAGTCAAAGAGACCATCCCTCAAAGCAATGTAGGCTATTACCATTGCCTTTAGTTGCTTTCCAGAATTTGAAGGTAAGACCCTGTTCCTGAAGGCATGATGCACTTTGTACCCAGGGCTTGGAGGAATCAAGCTGGAGCCCACCTGGAAGCCTCTTCCCAGAGGAGTGGTTTTAATAGTCTCAGACGTTTATATGTAAGCTGCCAACATCCTACCCAGCTGTATAGTGACTAGACTGACAAGATATCCACCGTGGTGAAATAGTGGCTTTTTTATCTTGTCAGTAACCAATGTTGGACATAAGGCCCACTCAGTAGGAGGGAATTCATGCTCAGGCCTGTAAACTACCTGTATCTGGAGAAGTCACAGACCCAAGAGGAGAACCTACTACTGCCAAGTTCCTAAACCAATATAACGTATAACTGTTTTCTAAACACTTATCCACAGAGAAGTGTAGTTCTCATTTTTCATCAAAGAAGCTTCTTTGTACAACAGATGGAGCCCATTTAAGATACACAACTGGTGGAATTGCAGAAAATGTATAACTACAGGATGCCTATCTCCAACGGATACTTTTGCAATGCAATTGCTAAACCTAAGGCTTGGGGAAAATTATGGAAGAGAGGGCTGAAAGATTCTATGAGCCAGAAGCCCAGAAAGTTCCCTGGAAATGACAGGGAAAATGCACCCAGGAACTCTCAATAATATGATTGCCTGAATAAGAACACTACCATGATGATGACACCAGTTGACAGGCCAATGGGGACAAGGGGAATTTCACTTGGTCTCCCCCAGAGATAAAGGTGGTCAGGGGCTATTGAGAGAAGGAACATCAGTTGCCCTCAGGAATGATCTCCCACATAGGTCTAATCCCAAGTGGTCAGTCCTGGACACATGCACATATAAGCAAAGCTAAATTGATTCAGTAGTGTGTGTGTGTGTGTGTGTGTGTGTGTGTGTGTGTGTACATATAATAATGATACGTTTTTTTAAAAGAGATCATGAATTTGGGAGAGGAAGGAAGAGTTGGAGGGAAGATGAAGGGGCAGGAGTGATAAACGTGGTGCTCATAAAAACTGTTTTTATAAAATGATTCCGTTGAATCTACTACTGTCAATCTGTTAGACCAGCAAAATTCCTTAACTAAATCCTAAATCTTATCCTTACCCCACAGATTATTGTAGCAATCGTCCTTCATCAAAGCAGCTTCTTTCTGTAGCAAATGGAGACCACTGCTGAAAACCACAACTAGACACAGTGCAAAGTTCAATGGAATGCTGGAAACCCAGTCCCAGTACATATACGTGTGTGTGTGTGTGGGGGGGGGTGCATCTGCAGTAGAGCTTCTGCATGTATGTCTTTGGGGATATCATGGGAGAAGGTTGGAAAGATTGTAAGAGCCAGAATACCAGGAAGTTTGCTGTGTGACTGTCTCTCTTAGAAATGACTACAGAAACAGGACCTGAACAATGACACTATCAATGAACATGCTAACACAGAAGGAGACAATCTCCAGGGATCCTACCCCCAGACTAAGAACTATAGGCAACTAACGACTACTGAGAGAGGGAGAATTGGCTTTTCCAAGGATGAGGCCCCTGATTGGTTATCCAAAACAAAGTGGTAGGCCTAAAGCCACATATACACAAATACAAAAATTGAAGAAAATAACCTGATGTATTTTAGTGTGTGTGTGTGTGTGTGTGTGTGTGTAAAAATAATTTAAAAAGAAGCAATCAATTTGAGAGTGAGGGAGCACATAGGAGAGTTTGATGGGAGGAAAGGAAAGGGAGGACGTTGTGTAATTATATTTTAATTATGTAAAGACAATTTTAAAGAAAAAAGATTTCAAGCTAGCATTCACATATGAAAAAGACATGTGGCATTTGCCTTTCTAAGTCTGTATTATCTCATTCAGTATAGTGTTTTCCAGCTCCATCCATTTACCTGTGAATTTCACTATTTTATTTTTTCTTAACAGTTGAATAATATTTAATTGTGTAAATTTACCACATCTTTATTATCCATTTATCAAATGATAGACATCTAAGGTTTTTTCCATTTCTTGGAGATTGTGAATAGAGCAGCAATGAACATGGATGAACAAGTTACCTCTGCAGTACAATACACAGTTACTTTGTCTATATGCTCAAGAGTTATATAGCTGGATCACGAATATACTGAATATAAGCATGTATAATAATCTACTATAAAATAATCTATCATTCTATGATAAGCCTGAAGCTCCCTTGGGTTAAAAACAAATGCCTTCTGTGGATTCCTAACTCTGTAACAACTTATTTGTATTTAATGCTATGCTGTTTACATTTTAGAGCCTTTTTATTTTTATGGGTTTTTTATGTTTTTTTTTTTTTCCGAGACAGGGTTTCTCTGTGTAGCTTTGAGCCTTTCCTGGATCTTGCTCTGTAGACCAGGCTGACTCACAAAGATCTGCCTGCCTCTGCCTCCCGAGTACTGGGATTAAAGGGCCCTTTTATTTTTTAATGGCTGGAGGTTTGGGTGGGAAAGAAGAAAGGCCAAGACTTGACTCTTTTGCATTGAGAATGTCCTGAGGCAAAGACTTGAGTTTCTTAATTTAGTGGTGTTCAATGGTGGCAGAGGGGAAAATGGATTCTGTAACTTTCCTCTGTCCCCAGAAGACAATACTGAACAACTTGGAGACATATTTGGTTATTACAGCTGTCATCTTTGGAATCAGAGATTCTCCTAAATACTGTGCCATGTACCAGAAGTCCATCCCATAGCAGGATATCAGAGGGCTATTATAGCACCAGTTTGTATTTAGACAATATAGTGCTGATACAGGTATCTGGCATGGGCCAAGATGACTAATATGGTACATAGGTATGAGTCAGCACAAAATGATTGGCATTGAATGTCTGGGGAACCCAAGAATAAACAACGACATAGTCTGTTAGACAGCTATTCCTGGGGAAAAAAATGCCCCATTTGTGAGATTCCATAGAAGCCTCCAAGCTCACCAGCCTAACAGTGAATGTTTGTCTTTGGGCCTGTGTGCCAGTGGTCCCTGTGTGTGTCTGTATCTACCTGTGTGTGGCCCACATGTGCTTTCCTAATGGCTTGGGTGCCAGTAAATAAAATGTGCCATGTTTGTTTATCTGTCATGCCTTGAAATTTCTTCAGCCTCCCAAGCTCCTGCGATTCTCTGCCATTCTTGGTATCAGAGCTTGGACCCTATGAGCTGAAATGAGAAGCTGTGCATTGCTGTGAGAGGAATGAGATGATGCACACTGGAAGCAGCTCTGAGGTTGCTAATCGAACAAAACAAGCCTCTGAAGAATCCTATGGGAGTGGATGATTAACATTGCTAAGCCCTGCCTTTTTCTCTAGGCCATGTAAAGCCAGGATATCTGCCTGATTAAGGATCTAACCCAGTTGTAAGACTAAATAGTGTTCCTAATTGACCACAAGGCCTCCACTGTGGTATTTTGTCTCCTTTAGCTGATCCAGAGAACCATTCTAATGGCAAAGTTGCCAAGCAAGACCAAAGTGCAGATGAACATTCACAATGCTCCCCCACACACACATGCCCTGCTGTTGCTGTCCTTTAACATTGAGCACTCAGGAAAGCACATGAACTTCCTGCCTCATGAATCTTTTATTGTTCCTAGACCTGGAGATTTCCTAAGCTGTGTTCCACACCAACTTACTCATCCCTGTTCTTCTCTAGTTCCATTCTTTCAACCCTTAAATTCTTCCTCCTTGAAGCTTCTCTCAATTCCCATATCTACATCCCTTTAATTCACCCAGGCTCTGCTTGTGACAGGACTTGGCTTCCCTCGGTGGCCAGCCTCCCCTATCCAACATATGCTGTGGATATCGCTCTATATAAATAAAACACTGATTGGCCAGTAGCCAGACAGAAAGTATAGGTGGGACTAACAGAGAGGAGAATTGAGGGAACAGGAAGGCAGAGGGAGAGACTGCTGGAACCGCAGTCAGGACAAGGAAGATGTAAGGTACCAATAAGCCACGAGCCACGTGGCAAAGCACAGATTAATAGAAATGGGCTAAATATAAGAGTAAGAGCTAGACAAGATAGGCCTGAGCTAATGGCCAAGCAGTTTAAATAATGTAAGAGTCAGTGTGTTTATTTTATAAGTGGGCTATGGGACTGCCGAGGCTTGACGGGACCCGGAGAGAAAACTCTCCAGCAACAAACATACATTTCTCCAAGTATTGCCTCTTTTCTCTTCTCCTCAGAGGGGTAATATTTTACTGCCAGAAGCAAATATATGTTTAGTGTTTGATAATATGTGAAATATTTTAAATTATATTCATTTAATCTTCACTGTGATCCAGACCAAAAGTACAGCTTGTTAGCCACATTTTGTAGATCATGAATTGAGTATTAGGAAAATCACCAAAACCGAGACCTCTCAACTTTTGAGTGGTGGTGCTGAGTTCAAACCTGTGCTTTAGGACACCCTTCCCACTGCTTCTGGTTCACAGTTCTGTCTTCCTGTGAGCCCCTCTGTCCCACACATTTAGTTTGGTCTTTACATTTTTATGATTTCTTACTCATCATCCCCAAGGCTACATTGCTAAATTATCTTTAGTTCCAATGCAGCTTGTATATTTAATCTGTTATATAATTTAACAATGTGTCTATTTATTATGCATTTTTTCTGTGCTATAAATTCAATTCCTTGATAACCAGAATCTGTGTTTTGTCTATCCCAGACTATCATTATCTATCCTATTATAGGAATAATGAGTGGCACAAAATAAAATTCAATGTTTATATGCATGGATAAATGACACATTCCATTTCCAAATTGTTTCTTCCCCCACCCCCCGATTTCTAACTAGAATTTTCCTTTGCTGGTTTATTTTCATTAAATTTAATTCCTCAAGTTTTACCTGGTGGCTGATCTGTTTTCTGAATGGAAGCTACTTCGAATAACAGAAACTATAAATATATTATTCCTTTGAGAATATAACATAGCTTTCCTTTCATGGGAAGCAGACCAAATTTGAGAGCGTAATAATCATAAGCTTGGACTCTAGCAGTGACAGCTTTTAGATCTGTGTTCAGACATATCAGTCAACTTCTCCATCTGTTCAGTGGAGTAAATACTAACACAGTTTCAAGTTACTGGAAATAGGAGGAAGGATTCCAATTTCATGTGATGTTTAGTGCACACTGGCCTAAGCTAAACACAGAACCCAAGAAGCATTGCCAGAGCCAAGAAGAACAACTCCACCAGGCTTACCATAGCTGTTAAGAACAAGGGCCCATTGTCATGTAGCACAGGCAATTCCACCCTTCGCTTTTACTAAGATTATAATCAACCAAGTTGTCTTCATTCATGCAACTGTATACAGAGTGACTCATAAATAAGTGCCGTTAGTCTCAACCTTAAATTGGGTTTTCATATTGAACTTAATCTTTCTTTTTTTTGTCACATCAATTCCATGATTCTAACCCACATTGGGTCAGCAGTTTACACCTCAGTCCTCTCTCATAACTTGAAGACACCTAGAATCTAGATCACTTCCTCTTACAGTGTATCCTCAACTTTCTGATAAAAAGGTCGTTGGAGCAGGACTGAAAACTGAGTCCTGAAACCATCAGGACATCTCCATACAGTATTAGGCATCAGGAAAGATGTTTCTCCAGTGAGGAGCCATGTCTCCCTCCCTGGCCCGCCTGTCTTTAAATCATGCTGACAGTATGACTGTTGTTACACCTTCCTGGAACATTTTCCTCCTTCCTCGTTCACCACACTCAGCTTCCATCTATGACGTGCAGTTGCCTCCTGAACACTTGGTCCACTACATTCTCCTCCCATGGGACACCCCATGCCTCCCATTCTGAAGCTCGGATCACATATGTTATCTACATTGCTCACCATTGCACCTCCAAGATCAATCACTTTCTGGCAGTTAGCCAAGTGCCAATAAATATTTGTCACATGAGTGGATGTGTTGATGCAAGGTCTTAGTGAGCATAACTCTGGAGAACAGGGGAAAGACATTAAGATTCCTATGACAGAACATGAGGAACATGACAGGTAGATTAGGCAAAGCCTGCTTCTTCCTGAGTCTATACATCTAGTTTCACTTCCCAGATCAGGAAACCTCATATTTAGAGAAATAAACTTATGGTGGTCCCTGACTATGGGAAACACAAAAATCACCAATTACCCAACATGTTCCTGGTTCATCTCAGTCACCACATTGTGGATCCTCTGTAGCATGGAGTCATGCCAGAACACAGGACTAGCCTGTGGCCATGTACCAAGTCTGATCACCATCCAACTATTCCACCACTTAGCAACAAAGTTTCCGCATGGACATTGTCTTTTGGTTACTAGATCAACCGCCCATATAGTCTAATATAAACAGCTAAGCTGTTCTCTATGCATGGCAGGCATGTTTATGTATCCAAGGATACTTGGTTGATAGAACAAATTGTAGAATGTGAAATTTCTCCCTCTGAATGTCTGTCCAATGCCTAGGTAAAGGGCAGCTTTATTTACAGCTAGGCTCTCATCTACCAGTAAGAGCATCTCTAACATAAACCACACTCCACATGACCCATCCATGTACACGGCCTGGTTCTGAGTATTTGGGAAGTAGTGGCTGAGGAAAGCAAAATCTGACTCCACATATGCGTAATTACATAAACTTCTCATAAAACCAAACTGTCCTTACAGTACTTTTTGTTATACTTGTAGATTAGAGGAGTTTTCAGCCCTCATCAGAAATACTTCCTTTTGTAGTCAATGGTGATCAATAAGAGATATGTAACTGGTTAAAGTGCAGTGACTAAGACACTGTGGAGTGCTCAGCCCAGACATTTGTATCAGACCTTCCACCCACAGGTCTTAGAGATCATCACAGAGGAGAGGGTGGAAAGATTACGGAGGGCAGAGGTGGTGGATACTGCTGTGGGACAGCCTGGGAAGGGCAGAGGTGGTGGGGGACTGCTGTGGAATAATCCTTTTGTACACTGTGAAGATTTGTAGTTGTGATTTGTTTAATAGAGAAGCTGACTGGCCAATAGCTGAACACAATAAAGTTAGGCGGGAAAGCCAAACTGAGAATGATGGGAAGAAGAAGGGCAGAGTCAGGGTAGTTGCAAGCAGAAGCAGGGCAAAGCAAGATGGGCATGCCATACTGAGAAAAGGTACATGGCAGAGCATAGATAAGAAATATGGGTTAATTTAAATGTAAGAGTTAGCTAGCAACAAGCTTTGAGCTATTGGTTGAGCATTTATAATTAATATAAGCCTCAGTGTGTTTATTTGGAGCTGCTGGCAGGACAGAAACGTCTGCCTACAGGGGATTGCTGTGTGATAGTGTGTAAATGGCAGAGGTAGTGGGGGACTGCTGTGGGACAGTGTGTAAAGGACAGAGGTGGTGGGGGACTGCTGTGGGACAGTGTGTAAAGGACAGAGGTAGTGGGGGACTGCTGTGGGACAGTATTTTCTGGACATGACAGGAGACAAGGAGAATTACCACTGTAATCAGAGATTTCTTCTTTCTACTGTTGTCTAACATCTTCCCACATCGAATCCCAAAAAGCCTGGGATCTCATCTGGCTTGAACTTGTGCGGGCCCTATGCATGCTGCTAGAGTCTTGGTGAGTTTATATGTGTGCCATTCTGTTGGGTCTGGAAGACACGGTTTCTTTGGCATTATCTGACCTGTCCAGCAGGCCAGGTTATTTTGTGGGACTCGAGGAGGCACCTCCTAAAAGAACCAATGGGGGCGAGAGAGGAAGGAGACCAGGCACATAAAGAAAGACAAAGTCAGTCTGAGTTGTGTCAAGGTCTCGTTCATTGCAAGGGAAAGCAGGTTTATATATGCTGGTAGATAGGGGAAATGAATAGGGGAAAGGGGGGATGAAAGTTTGAAGAATAGGGTCCAGGTGAGGTCTCTTTGAAGATTAGAGTCAGGGAGAGATCTCTTTGAAGAATAGAATCAGGGAGAGGTCTCTTTGGTCCAATGCTTGTGCAACTGACCAACCGAACATAGTCCAGGAAGTTAATCTAAAAGTACATTAATCTAAAGGTACATTTTGTGGTTTTTCTGGGAGTTATTTTTTTTTTGTAACTTAGCAACGGTTGTCAAGGGTGTAGTTACATCAGATCATCCAGGCAAGAAAGGTCACAGCGCAGTCATCCAACTTTAGGTCCCCAACAATTATCCATTCCCTCTGGCTCTTACAAACTTTTTGCTTCCTCTTCTGTATAGCTCCCTGAGTCCTGATGGGAGGGATTTTACGAAAACACCTCATTTAGGACTGAGTGCTCCAAAATTTCTCACTCTCTGTACATGGTCCAGTTGTGGGTGTCTGTGTTAGTTCACATCTATTGCAAAAAGAAGCTTCTCCAATGATGGCTGAGCAAGGCACTGATCTGGAATGCCATTAGGAATATTTGATTGCTATTCTCCTTTAGCAGACCATGTTATCTGGTTTCCCCCTAGGTCCATGACCTATCTGGTCTCAGGTACTTGGCTAACCAAGCAATGTCGTACATAGATTCAATTTTATGGGGTAGGATTTACATCCAATCAGACAGTAGTTGGTTACTCCTCCAACTTTTTTATACCACTATTGTGCCAGCATATCATGTAGGCAGGTCACTGCTGAAAATCTCATAGTTTGGAGCTGGGCTGGTGTTAACATTTCTCCTCTGGTAGAGTGTAGTACCATGAATACTAGTTAGTAGGGATGAAGGCTTAGTTAGTCACCAGCATGACTTCTCTGTGTTCAGTGAGATATGTAGGTATTGTCTTCAGCAATAGGGCCTTACCACTGAGTTGCGGAAAGACATCAATAGGCTTGGCAATAGCTTGAGATGGAAGGTTTCCATATGGTCTCTTTGACCAATGACTCAACTAGATTTTACCCATTCCTGGCACCAAATGTTTCATTTAGTGGTGAAAGATGTCTGCATAGGGCATTGTCTCTCCTATTACTTGGTGACTCCATTTAGATGTCTTTCAAATGTGTACATATTTTAAGAAGCTTCTACAGTAGAAGATTGTCATATGACCCTTCAAATGACCCTTAGTGTAAGTTGCTTCTCCACGTACTCCCTCTCATAACCCTTTCTTCCATCCTCTCCCTACTTAATCCTCCTGCTCCAGTCTCCCCCTTGTTCATTCATAACTATATATCCTATTTATCATTCACTGAGAGATCCTCCCTGTGCTGGCTAGTTTTATGTCAACTTGACAAGTTAGAGTTATTGGAGGCAGGGGAGCCTAAATTGAGAAAAATCCCTTAATAGGATTGGGCCATAGTCAAGTCTGTAGGGCATTTACTCAATAAGTGATTTGTGTGGGAGAGCCCAGGCCATTGTGGGTGGGGCCACCCCTGAACTGGTGGTCCTGGGTTCTCTAAGAAAGCAGGCTGAGCAAGCCATGTGGATCAAGCTAGTAAGCAGTTCACTTCCATAGCCTTTGCATCAGCTCCTGCCTCCAGGTTCCTTCTCTGACTTCCTACAAGTGCCTAGGATATGCATATATAATGCAAATAAACACTTTCTTCTTCAACTTGCTTTTGGTCATGGTGTTTCATCACAGAAATAGTAACCGTAATTAAGACACTCTCTTCCCTTACCCCATACCCCTAACTCAATGCCTAACTTCTGTGGTTATATGTATTATAGCACTCCTATTCAAAGGCTTAAAGATCCAGATATAAGAGAAAACATACAATATGTGTCCTTTTTTTGGTCTGGGTTACCTCACTCAGGATGATTCTTTCTCTAGCTCTATCCATTTACCTGAAATTTTCATTATTTAATTTTTCTTAACTGGAGTCGAAAGTTTTCTTCAGTCCCACCCAGCCCCACAGTCCCCAGCCCTGCAATCCCACAGCCATTTATAAAATAATTATTCAGAGGCTTAATATTATTTACAAACTGCATAGCCTATGGTAGACCTCTTGCTAGCTAGCCCTTATATCTTAAATTAACCCATTTCTGTTAATCTATGTTTTGCCACATGATCCTTGGCTTTATCAGTCTGCTAGCATGTTGCTCCTTGGGTGGCAAGCTGGCATCTCTCTCTAGACTCTGCCTTTCTCTTTCTTGTCTCTTTCCTTGGATTTTCCACCTGCCTTTAAGCTGCTTTACTTATTAACCAATGGGAACAGCATATAATCACAGCATACAGAAAGACACTCCCCAGCATTTAATAGCTGAGTAATATTCCATTGTGTAAATGTACCACTTTTTCACTATCAGTTCGCCCATTGATGGACATCTAGGTTGTTTCCAGTTTCTAGTTGTTATGAATGAAGCAACAATGAACATGGATGAGCAAGTATGTCTGCAGTGGAAGGTAGAGTCCTTTTTGTACATGGATGTTGAGGTAGATCAATTCTCAAATCAGAGCACTGATTTCCATACTGGGTTTATAAGTTTGTACTCTCACCAGCAATGGCTAAGGGTCCCCCTTTCTCACATCCTCTCCAGCATGACCTGTCAATTGTTTTATGGTTATTTTTTTTCTTGATGAAAACCTTTGCTGTTGTTTTCAGTCCTTATATATTTTCTATATGAACCCTCTGTTGAATGAATAATTGTTAAAGATCTTTTTCCCATTGTGTAGTCTGCCACTTTGTCTGAATGATGGTGTACTTTGTCATGCAGAAGCATCTCAGTTTCACCAAGTCCCATTTACTAACTGTTGATCTTAGTGCCTGTGTAATTGGTGTTTGTTGCCAATGAGTTCAGGACTATTAATCATGTACTCTTCTGTAAGATTCAGAGTATCCGGTCTTATGTTAAGGACCTTGATCTAGTTGGAGTTGAATTTTGTGCAAGGCAATAAATATGGAAGTATTTACATTTTTCTATATGAAATCTTCCAGTTTGACTAGCACCATTTGTTCAAGATGCTGTCTTTTTTCCAGTATCTATTTGTAACTTCTTTGTAGAAAATCAGGTATTCATAGGTGTTTGGACTTATATCTGGGTCTTTAACTATATTTCATGGATCAATGTGTCTGTTTTTATGCTAACATAATGGTATTCTTTTTTTTTTTTTTTTGGTTTTTCGAGACAGAGTTTCTCTGTGTAGCTTTGCGCCTTTCCTGGAGCTCACTTGGTAGCCCAGGCTGGCCTCGAACTCACAGAGATCCGCCTGGCTCTGCCTCCCGAGTGCTGGGATTAAAGGCGTGCGCCACCAACGCCCGGTGGTATTCTTGTTACTATAGCTCTGTAGTTCAACTTGAGATCAGAGGTGATGATGCCTCCAGCAGTTCTTTGAATATTATGAACTGCTTTAGCTATCCTGTTTGGAGTTTTTTGTTTGCTTGTTTGTTTTGTTTTGTTTGTTTGTGTATGTTCCCACATGAAGTTGAAAATTGACACTTCAAGATCTGTGAAGAATTGTGTTGAGATTTTGATAGGGATTGTTTTGAATCTGTAGATTGCTTTTGGTAGGATGGCTGTTTTTATTATATTAATCCTACCAATCCATAAGTATGGGCTTGTTTCCATCTTTTGATATCTTTTTCAATTTCTTTATTCAATCTCTTAAAGTTGTCATCATACAAGCCTTTCACTTGCTTGGCTAGAGTTACCCAAGCTTGTTGTTGTTGTTGTTGTTGTTGTTTTGTTTAAGCTGTTGTGAAAAGTATCATTTCCTTGATTTCTTTGTCAGTTCATTTGTCACTTGTATGTACAAAGGCTAACTGGGTTTTGTATTTTGACTTTGTACTGTGCTATTTTGCTGAAAGTGTTTGTCAGCGCTAGTAGAAGTTTCCTGCTTAATTTTTAGGGTCTTTTATGTGTAAAATTATATTGTCTGCAGAGAAAGATACATTGAATTCTTCTTTTCCTATTTGTATCTCCTTGACCCTCTTTCAGTGTCTTATTGCTCTAGCTAAGACTTCAAGTAGTATATTGAAAAAATATGGAGAGAGTGGATATCCTTGTTTTGTTCCTGATTTTAGTAGAACTCCTCTGAGTTTCTCTCTATTTAGGTTAATGTTAGCTGTGGGCTTGTTGTAAATTGCCTTTATTATGTTGAGGTATTGTTATGCCCATGTCATGAGCCCACAGAGACCACCAAGAATCTGAGTTCATATGCAAAAGCAAAGAGCCTTTATTGCAAGCTAGATCTTGGGCTCTCTGTCTGTTCTGACACAGCAGTTGGATCAGGGAGAGCCCTGAGCTCAGTTATGGCAGGGTTTTTAAGGAGTCAAGGATTGATGGAGAAATTCCAGATTCGGGTGAGGGTTGAACTCCTGATTGGGCAGGAGTGAGGTAACAGTTTTGTCAAACAGTGATTGGTACTGGCATTGCTGCAAGGAAATTGGCAACCTATATACAAGTTATGTAAGATATCCTTAATGTTCTGGAGCATCTAGTACTTGTTTGTCTCAATTCTGATTGGTCCCCCACAGGGCACAGTTTGTGGTTTTTCCTGGTTATTGTAATGGTGAGGCCTAGCCCCAGTATTGTTAGTCTGCAGCCTGTCATGGCTGCACTAACGTTAAGTTAGGCCTCTTCAGCATGTCCCTTGTATCCCCTAGTTTCTCCAGAACCTTTATAATGAAGGGATGTTAAAAATTTGTCAATGGTGCTTTCTGCATTTAATGTGGTTTTTCGTAGTTTTTGTATTTAGGTATGCTTATGTGGTGGGCTACATTTATTGGTGTACATAAGATGAACCATTCCTGCCTCTCTGAGATGAAATCTACTTGATCATATTGGATAACCTTTTTGATTGTTCTTGTATTTGTTTTGCAAATAGTTATTGAGAATTTTTCCATCTATGTACATAAGGGATGTTGTTCTACAATTTTCCTTTTTTACTGGATTTTTGTGTGCTTTAGTTATTAGAATAATTGTGGCCTCATAAAAAGAATTAGGAAATGCTCCTTCAGTTTTTATTTTGAAGAATAATTAAAGTACTATTAATGTGAAACATCTGTCCAGCCTGTCAGCTTTTAGAATCTCCATTGAAAAGTCAGGTGTTATTCTAATAGGTCTGTCTTTGTATGTTATCTGATCTTTTTCTCTTACAGCTTTTAATATTTTTTGTTCTGTATGTTTAGTGTTTTGATTTTTATGGACATGAGAATTTTTTTTCTTGTACTATCTATTTAGGGCTCTGTATAATTTTTGTACCTTATAATTGATTCTTTAGGTTGGGAAATTTTCTCCTATGATTTTGTTGAAAATATTTTCTGTGCCTTTTTATCTGGGTTTCTTTTCTTTTCTCTATCCCTATTATTCATAAAATTTGGTCCTTTCAGAGTATCCCAATTTTTCTAGAAACTTCATGTCTGGATTTTTTTTTTGTTTTAGATTTAGTATTTTCTTTAACTGGGGTGTCCATTTCTTCTATCTTGTGTTTAATGTCTGAAATTCTGTCTTTCATAACTTGTACTCTGTTGGTGAAGCTTACCTCTGAAGTTTTTGTTTGACTTCCTAAATTTTCATTTCCAGTTCTCTCTCTCTCTCTCTCTCTCTCTCTCTCTCTCTCTCTCTCTGTAAGTGAGTGTGATTCAGGTCTTCAATTGTGTTCATCATTTCATCCTCTATTTCCTTTAGTTTTTAAGGACTTCATTAAGGGATTTATTCATATCCTCTTTAAGCTCCTTAAACATATTCAAGGTAGTTATTTTATTTTGAAGTTTATGCCTACTGTGGTATGGTTACTGGGTTCTGGTGAAGGCATATTTGTTTTGGCTGTTAGTGTTTTTGCTAGTGTCTAAGCACCCAAGTTAGAGATGATTGTGATTCCAGGTACTGATATACAGTCTTGTCTTTGTTGGGTAGGTGTTCTGTTCCTTGGTTTTTGTTGCCCTCTCTGAATCTTAGGAAAGTGTGGTGGTTGTGGGTTCCCTAGCAGAGTGTGGTTCTGCCGGTCAGTGGTGGCCTGCAGAGGGGAATAGAGATGGGCTAGGAGAAAAGGTGGAAAATGGCTTTGGGAAAGAACTAAAACGATCCTATTCCCACCTACAAGTGGGGTCCCCAGGTTGTTGGAGTCGTTGAGGAAGGAAAGGCTCCTGAAAATAGGTTGCAGTAAGACAAGGAATGTATCTGGAGAGACAGGGATGAAAGGGCTAAGGGGACTCTGGGTCTGTACCAGAGTTAGAGTCCTCAGTTAATGGAGGGAAGGTAGGAGGAGACGAACCTGCAAGCAGGCTGATACAGGGCTGTGGATAAGATAGGACGGATCATAATGGAGGCTCAAAAGGAGACTGAAAATTGCCTACCT
This sequence comes from Peromyscus nudipes, assembly GCA_902168325.1. Classification (NCBI taxonomy): domain Eukaryota; kingdom Metazoa; phylum Chordata; class Mammalia; order Rodentia; family Cricetidae; genus Peromyscus; species Peromyscus nudipes. Next base: position 10,174 of record CABHPH010146037.1, on the reverse strand, counting down.
GATTCCCAGGCCAGTGTGGCCGCTGGGGATCTCAGGAAGAGTGTTTCTAGGCATTGTCGGCTGACCCAAAGGAATGGGAATGAGCTATAAGGGGGAGCTGAGAGGGTCAACAGGAGGGAGGAGAGCCAGTTCTGCATTGAGGTTCCCTGGGGAATGGTTGTAGGGAGGTAGGAAGGGCACCTGTAAACAGCAGCCTGGATTTTTTTTTCCTCTTAGCCTGTGTTTATTTTTTATTTTTTTTAAATCTTATAATTTAATTTAATTTTGCCTATCAGCCACGGATTCCCTTGATCCCCCCCCTCCCACCCCCCCACCTTTCCCCCAGCCCACCCCCCATTCCCATCTCCTCCATGGCAAAGACTCCCCTGAGGATTGAGTTCAACTTGGTAGATTCAGTCCAGGCAAGATTGGAAAAAGCACAGGGACAAATAGCCAAACGAATGGAAACACATGAACTATGAACCAATAGCTGAGGAGCCTCCAGCTGGATCAGGCCCTCTGGATAAGTGAGACAGTTGATTAGCTTGAACTGTTTGGGAGGCATCCAGGCAGTGGGACCGGGACCTGTCCTCAGTGCATGTGCTGGCTGTTTGGAACCTGGGGCTTATGCAGCCTGGATTTTTAAGAGAAGAGGCAAATGTGAAACTGATTGAAATAGCTTGTTTTATCAAGAGAACTCCAGGACTATGTTAAAGAGAAAAGTGATCGATATTGGAAAGATCTCTGGAAGAGGATGGCAATGTTGCTAAGATTAATGTTACCATGTTAACAAGTATAAAGACTGTAGGCCAAGCCTGCTCGAAAGGCTTTGGCAAGTCACTTAAAATCTACATGCTTAGGTTTCCTCTTGAAAATAACACAATAATAATTCTCATCTTATGGGCTATTGTGAGAATTAGAATACAGAATAGGAAAATATGCGATGCATAGACACGTGTGCTTATACATACATGCACACTATCTACCTATAGAGTGTGTGTGTGTGTGTGTGTGTGTGTGTGTGTGTGTGTGTACCTGCACAGGGTGTTTCACTGATTCAATGATGACCAAATGTCTCTAGGCAACAGAAACACTGGAGGACTAGCTAGAACAGAGCCCATTGATGTCTCTGCTTTGGTAAGTTCATAAGATGTGTTTGAATTTATAACAAGGGCCTCATTGACACTTGTGGAATGCCAGACTCTAACCATGATATAACTGGTGTCCTCTTCAGCTCTCAGCAACTGTGATTATGCACAAGCCCTGAATAAAATTAGCTTGGCTAGAGGTCAGGCAAGGATATAGGCAGTCAATATTACTCTCTCTGAGGATTTGTGATTGATTCACTATTGTTAGGAGAGAGGCATTTTCTTCAGTGTTCTAGCCAATCATAAGTTGCCCGTATTCCTGTAAGTAGCCCCTCATCTATGCTAATCATAATGAACTCATTGACTAACCAAGTTATATGTATGTGGGATCTGCTGCTGGTGTCCTACTTAGAGTGAATAAATGTTTGTTTGTGTTTCCAGGTAAAGTTCACATAACACTTTGTACCCAGCATGGGAAGTGACAGAAATAAAGATCAGTTTGGGAGAAGCTCTTGGAGTGTCTCCCTCTGCTGAAGCTAAGCTGTCTAATAGTGGGGCATCTATGGAAGCAATCTCGACATGGTCATCCTTCCCTGTGTGATATAGAAGGTCATGACTTCTCGTCACACTAGGTGTTGCTATGGGCAAAACACATGCAATTAAATGCCACCTCATCTGAAATGTGGCTGTCTTCAGCTGTGTGGCATGGAATGACATGCCTCCTTCATGAATGTAGCCCCACCATATGAGCAGAAGAGTGTCTTCAAAACAGCAGATGGACTATAGAATATATTACAGTCCCTGAAAGTAGCAAACATATGTTGGGCAGGCTGTCATATCAGTTGCATGGCTCTTGCTCTGGGCTTACAACTGAAGCTGAGCTGCCCCAGAAAGAGCTTGCCTGGATAAAGGAGGAATAACAATGACAAAAAAGACAGATAGATACCAACTTCTGTGTTAGCCTTAGAATTGGCAGGAAAAGTGAAAAAGAGGGAGGAAAAAAAAGATAGTGTTGGCTTACTATTTCTTATGGTAGGGTTGGAGAACATAAAGGAAAGAATACAAATTAGATTTATGCTAAATAACCATGTATTAATCAGGGTTCTCTAGGGGAACAGAATTGATAGAATGAATATAAACATTCACATTTATATATGATTTATTACAGTGACTTACAGGCTGTGGCCTGGCTAGTGCAACAGTGGTTTCCCCCCAGCCCTGTGAAAAAGCCAGGGATCTATCTGGTAGTTGTTCAGTCCACAAGGATGGATGTCTCAGCTGGTCTTCAGTCCACGTTGGAATCCCAAAGAAGTAGGTTCTAGTGCTAGTAAAGAAATGCAACAGGATGGATGAACTTTCCAAGGAGAGTGAGGACAAGCAGAAAAAAAAAGTAGAAACTTCCTTATTCTATATCATCTTGTGTGGGTGTCTACAAGAAGACAGATCCCAGATTTAGGATGGACCTTTCCACCTCAAATGATCCTGTCAAGAAAATCTCTCACAGGAGTTTCCAGTTGCTTGGGTTTTAGTTGATTCTAGATGCAGTCAACTTGACAACCAAGACTGGCCATCACAAATCTCTTCTTGAAAATTCGAATCCATGTGGAAAATATGATAGTGAAGAGGGAGAGCATAAGGTAGAAGTTACAGATTGTGCCTCTCATGTCTGACTTATAATATATAGGAAGGGACAATCTATCCATAATATAGCATGTAGGTAGTGGTTATAGAAGGGAACTGTACAGGAGACTGATAATCAGAGAATATTCTGCCTCTGAACTGCTTAAACTAGAAAAGAAGCAAGAAATAGGAGACTCTAACAGCACAGCTCATGAGCTTGTGGGTCTTGGGAGGAGATGGGATCAGTCTGAGTGCTGAAGTGTGGAAATTGGATAAGACAAAGATTTCATAATCTGAGACAACATGAAGGACACTTTGTTATTTCCAGCTGAGGTATCTGTGGATATCAAGTACTAGGGGTCAATAGAGGAAGAACCGGTGTCTCTGAGAGAGTTGAGCATGAGTGAGGCAGTGTCTGAAGCCCAGTTCACTGGGCCAAGTAGGACTGTGTTCCCAGAAGGGTTAAGAAAGTGATTGATTCAACAAGGACCAGGTATGGGGCTTCTGTGGCTTTGCTGAATCCCATACTAAGAAATGGTTTTTATGAGATAGGAAAGGTCCTGTTTGGGTCATCAGAAATCAAATATGATAAGATTTGTGTAAGGCCAGAGTTCTGACAACAGTGCATGTGAAAAAGACTAAGCTTGTTTCAGGAGTAAGGCCTTGTCACCACCACCATTGCCCCCCCTCCCGAAGAAGTATATGTACATTTCTTGCCTTCAAGACAATATACTACAGTTGGAAATCATGTCCAAGCCAAGGATCTCTCAGTAAGCAGGTATAGCTGATTGAGAGGCAGTAACCCAAAGATGCTCCCAGAAGTCACAAAGTGATTTAGATAAAACTCCTAGCATCAGGAGTGGTCTACCTTCCTACAAATCATTAACCAAGGTGGCCCCTGAGGAGCCCCCCAAAATATAGGCTACTAATTTTGCTGTTGGTTGCCCACTAGAACTAGACAATAAGACCTTATTAATAAAGACATTGCAGACTTTGGTTACAGGACACAGGGAAGTGAAGCTGAGGTTGAGATGGAAGCTTCCCTACCTGCTGGCTAGCTTTCACAGTGTCAGAAACTGCTGGGAAAAAATTTCCATCAATAATCCCACCCAGCTAGAGATTCTGCATGGTACTCTACCAACATGCCAGGCAAGATGCTTCCACTTGTACAGTCATGACTTTTATGGGTATAACTGACTACTTTCTCACTGGTCTTAAGACTCAATCCACCGAAGGGAATTCACATCTGATATTCAAGAGTCCAGTCAAAAGCTGATGACTAGGAAGGTCATAGGCCCTAGTGGGGAAACAGTTATTGATGTTTTGCTAAATGGATGTGATGTGTCTGTCAAATTGTTCTAAGCATTTATGTTTACATTCATAGGTATCACTGCTGTCATCCTTGGTCAAGCAAACTTCTACATGCGGTGGGCACCAGTTACTACAGAGACTCACAACTGGTCAAAAAACACTGTGAAAATGAGACTGCTGAACACTCACCTATAAAAGTGATATCTAAATCATCCCCTCCAACCTCAGGGAATATTACAGAAGAGGGGTTGAAATGATGTAAGAACAGGAGGAAGGGGAGAGAGTGTTGTGAATGCTGTCCTCCAGGAATGACATGCCATTGCCTTTTTGAACTTTCAGGAGCCATGATTACCTGCATGAGATTCACAGGAGATTGGGCCCATTAATGTCTGTCATGGAGAAGGAGGACTGACCCCTTCCTGAATAAATAAAGTTGGTTAATGGACATTTTCTTCGACTGTTCGGGCACTCATAAGTTGCCCCTACTTCTGTATATAACACCTCACTCATGCTCCTGTAAGTGACCCTAATTAAGGTTACTGATTCACCAAGCTAGATTTAAATGGAATAATTTCTCTGGCCTGCCATTGGTGCCATATCCTGGATGGGTAGATGTTTGTTTCCTTAGGAAAAGTCCACATAACGATGTTGACATTTCTGCTCCAGGTACCACCATGAGCCATTGGCTAAGTTGTTTAGTGATAGCAAACAGGAGTTATGTCCCTTTTATCAGTGTCTTTCTAACAGGTAAACAATGGATGTCTTTCCATAGTGCATAAAGGGGCCCCACACAAAGGCCCCAGTTTTCCTTTAAACCACACAGGGTTTTGATGCATAGCCTCTAGATCTCCAAAGCTGACATTGCAGACCTAAGTCCCTGGGACAAGGGAACAGCATGTTTAAGAGCCAAGATTTGACTCTGTCTTCCCAGCTCTGGCCTTGCAGTTTTGAGGTTGTTTGAGATGTGTGAGGAGAGGGCATTGGAACAGACATTCCAAAGGCCATGTCAGAACCTGCCCCTGCTGCCATTCTCCTCAGAGGAGTTTGTCATTCTCTGTATACAACTGTGACCTTCAGATACCACCTCACACTGGGGGAAAGTCTGTCCCCCAATATTCTCATCCTCCAGGTCCACATGGGGACATCACTCACCTCATCTGCAGGGAATAGGAGAAAAAGACTTCTATACCTTCTGCCCCTTGGATTCCATCCTCCCCCCCCAAGGGCACACAGTACCATGCATAATAGCATTTTAAAGCAATTGATTTATTCTGAATCTGCATCAGTCTTTGCTTTCTATATAATAAAATAATAGATAAATAAGTGAAAATAATTGAATTCAAAAGAAAACATATCTCCAGAGAGCTCCATGTGTCCTCCCTCCTACATCCCTGCATCCAGAGGTATCATGGCTCTGACTATAGCCCTAGTGCTACAGCCAGGCAACTACCAAATACAGAGCTGAACACACTTACTCCTAGCTTGGGAGTCATCCTCCCTGCTCCCTCATTCATCAGGGGACAGTTGTGAAGGAGAGACAGAAAACCCATAAGCCAAGCTACTTCAGCTAGATTAAGGAATGCTCAGGCAATGGACACAATAAACTCAAGACCAAAATAATACATTACAATGAAACCCATACCACATCATATTGGGATGGTTGGTGTTTAAGGAAAGCACAGAAACTAACAAAAGTTGACAAGAATGTGGAGAAATTAGGACCTGCACACTGGGGTGGGGCTGTGGATGCTGCTGCTGGGTGGGAATGTGGATGGTATTGCTGGGGTGGGACTGCAGATGATGTCACCACTGTGGAAAGCAACACAGAAGCATCTGTCTTAGCGTATGATGTAGGAACTCCATTTCTTGATATCTACTCAAAAGAACTGAAATCATACATTCAAAGAAGTATTTTATACTGGTGTTGATTGGACCATTACTGACTGTAGCCAAATGATGGAAGCGACTCGAGTGCTTAGCCATTCATTGCTAAACAAATTAAAATGGTATCTACAGTCCACGTAATATCATGCTGCCTCAATAGCTGTCACATACTGCAGCAAAGATGAACCTGGAGAACACTATGGTAAGCGAATAACAAAAGTACAAATACCATTTGAGTCCACCTGTGACACACGTAGCGTCAAATTTTAAAAGGTAGACAACGGAATGGTAGTGTTTAGAGGCTAAAGGGAAGTGGGAAATTGAGTGTTTGTCCTGCAGGATGGATGAATAGTGGTGATGGTAATACAACAATGCAAGTATAATTAAGTCCATTGAACTGTACGCTCTGACATGGCTGTGTTAATACATTTTGTTGTATGTATTTTCATCATGATTTAAAAAGACACCATCTCAGCAAGCTGGCATCAAATAAAGAGCAGACATTACTCAGGACTCAAACTGTGAACACATTCAGTTTTTATTATTATACATCCTCCTCTTGCCCCAGTTCCTAGTTTCCCAACAGGACAGAACACGGCTCAAGTTGCCAACCACAACCTTGATCAACTATTACCTGACCTAAGATGGGCACAGAGATTTAAGGATATACTGACCCCACTTGGATGAAAGTTTACAATGTAGTTGGGCAGAAAAGGCAGTAACTGCAAAGAGAAATTAATTTAGGAGTGCTGCCAAACTCTTGCTAAATGGATGGTGTTATGGGCAATGAATTCTAGGAAGTCAGAATAGGCTCCCATGGGTGGGAACAGACAACAACAACAACAAAAGTCTTCAAGGAAGAGGTATTGAAAGACATGTACAATTTTGGATCCTGGGAAATAGGTGAGAAATTGTTCAAACCAAGGGAGCCTCTGCTGAGGCAAGAGCATCTGGAGAATGTCGGGAGGAACACCCAAGGAGTGCCCTGGTGGCCAAGCTGGTCTAGTTAGAATTAAAGCTGAGTGCACGGGAGGAGTGAGACATAAGGCTGGAATGATGTCTGAGACTCAGGTGTGGAACCTGAGATGACATACAAGAAGTTTGGATAGCAGCTTTGAAGCAGAGAGCACCTCAATGTCTGTGGAGAGATGTAAACCAGATGAGACAGGAAAATATTCTAAAGAACCTGAGGCAGGGGCATTTGAGCTACACTTTGTTTAAAAATAAGCACCCTTTGCTCCCGCATAAGCCCCACCTTTCACTCCACCATGGGTGTTTCCTTGGTCTCCACAGCCACTTACATCCTGTGGCCCTGGGAAAACATCATCAGGTCTACAGTTGCTGTTACTCTCTTGCCCCTGATTGTAGCTGTATGGGCTCGGGCCTTCAGTATCCAGGCGGCATGGGTTAGATTCATGACAACCTAGTTCTTGGTGGTGGGGGACTGGATTAGGGCCTGAGCAGGGACTGGGACAGCGAAGGGGCTCCCCACAAGGCTCTGGGCTGGAGCAGCGTGCAGGATGCGGCATTGGCTCTGGATATGGACAGGGCTGTGGGCACGGACGTGATTCTGGATTCTCACAGCGAACCGGGCGCGGGCGTGGCACTGGACGTGGTGCTGGTTGAGGAGCTGAACATGGTTCTGGATACAAACACGGTTCTGAAAATCGCCGCAGAGGAGGACATGGGCGGGGTTCTGGACTTGGGCATGGCTCTGGACGTGGACATGGACGTGGTGCAGGAACTGGGCACCGCTGCCATGTTGGTTCTGGAGACCGGTCACGACGCTGTGGCTCTGGACATGGACGTGGTGCAGGAATTGGGCACCGCTGCCGTGATGGTTCTGGAGACCAGTCACGACGCTGTGGCCCGCAAGACCTTGGGAATGGCTGTGACTCTGCATGTGGCCTCAGATCCGGGCAGGAGACACCCCAAGAGGGCTGCCGGCCACAGCTCTGGGATCTTCCTCTGATGGGAGGAATCTGGACAGGACACCTCTGCGGGGGGACCTGCCTGGGGCAGCAGGGTGATGAAATCTCTACCCTGCACTTGGGTCCACATCTTTGAGAACAACCTGAAGGGCGGCCCCGAGGAGGACAGTGGCTGCCATAGATGGGCTCTGAGCGGCGGGGTGGGGTGCAATAGTTGTAGGAGCCTGAAGAGCACCGGGATGGCAGGCAGCTGCGGTAATAGGGCTCAGAACGCCTTGGTGGAGAGCAGCTTCGGTAAGCAGGCTGCAGCTGACGAGGAGGGAGGCATCGGCTGGTGCTCTGAGACCGACGCTGCTGTGATGTGAAGCTGCCATAGGAGCCCTGGGTCTGGCACTGAGGTGCACAGGTGCTAAATGAAGCCCCAGACCGTCGCTGGGAGGAACAGTTGCTGTAGGATGCTCGAGACTGGAATTGGGAGGCACAGCCACCATAGGAAGCCTGTGACTGGCGCTGGGGGCCACAGCTGGTGTAGGAGGGCCCAGACTGGAATTGGGGTACACAGCGACTGTTGGAAGCCTGGGACTGAGGCTGTGGACCACAGTTGCTGTAAGAACCCCGTGACTGTGATTGAGAGGTGCAACTACCGTAGGAGCCCTGATACTGGCACTGACTGGAGAAATTTCCCTGACCCTGGCCCACTGAGGGACATTCTACATAGGTGTGGACGGGCCGAGGAGCTGGAGCAGGCACATAGGTCGGAACCGGATATTCTACATAACTAGTTTCTGTATAATACACTGGGGCACATTCTACATAGTAGGTCTGAAGAGGTTGTGGTACTTGCACATAGGAAACCTGAGCCTGGCATGGAGCCTGGCATTGAACACAGGAAACCTGAGTCTGGCAGGGAGCTTGGCACTTTACCTCAGTGGCCTTAGACTGGCATTTCACCTGGGTGGCCTTTGATTGGCATGGAGCCTGACATTTAACCTTGGTGGTCTTAGTTGAGCATGGAGCCTGACTCTTCACTTCAGTTGTACTGGACTGGCATGGAGTCTGGGAAACTTGAACTGGACATGGTGCAGCATATTCCAGAACTTGCATCTCACATGGAGCTTGGACCAGCACCTGGTTGTTGGCATAGGGAAACTGTGAGGGACCAAAGGCGGAACCCTTGACACAGCACTGGGGTACCGGCACACAACACTGAATCTGCTGCTGGTCGCACATGGTCCTGATGCAGGTGGGTGAGCAAGACCTGAGGGTAGAGAAACCAGGGTCAAGAGGCTGGGGAGTTGGGAGGGAGGAGCTAGGATCTAGAGCCAGGAGCCTGGAGCCTTCTCTGGCTTGAATTCATATGGCCTCAACCTTTACCCAAGAATCCTTACTGATGCCGACTTAGCTGGAGCCCGTGCTAGTCACCATTGTCTATGAGACCTGCCCTGGATTCTGGACAGGTGGATATAAAGGTAGGCATACCAATGTCCGCCACCAGAGAGCGCTGATGACAAGCAGATTCTCCACACTTAAAAAGTCTGGTGGTGGAAATAGTCCTACAGGCAGAACAGGCAACAGCTTGCTTACAACGCATAGCCCAAAATGAGGCTTCCACACCCATGGAAGCCTGGGTTTCCCCACACATGTATAAAAACAAAAACACAGGCATCATCTAGGTTCACATTACATCGGAGTCCACTGAAAAGCAAAGGATTCAGGCAGATTCCAGACCTCTCTGACCCAGAGTTTAATATTTGCTGCCTTGCATTCAGTCTTTTTGAGGTGAGTTCATTTAAATGGACCCTCATAGAAATATGCAAATCCATTTATGCTACCCTCACAGAAATATGCAAATCCATTTATGCTCCATATATAAAACACACTAGCCTTGGGATCAACATGAGCACTTGCCCAGGCAGGTTGCTGTTATTAGTCATCTGGCAGGTAACAGCCTGCTGGCTTCAAAAAGGTTTTCTCCTCAGACCCTCTGAGATACAGGATAGAGTTAATTAAGCTGAGGTAACCCAGAGACTGCCAGATCCTTTGTCACATTCAAGGCTTTGTGTAAGGACATTGAGGCAGACTTATGGATCTACATAGCAAGGTCATAACAGCAATACCTAAAACATTCAGGCATACATTCCTATGTTACCCTTAGCTAACAAGAAAAAACATCAGCTCCCACTCATTTTTGCTCCCCAGAGCCACCTGTCTGTGTTCCAGCAGCCCGGTGAGCAGCACAGCATAAGACTAATTTGGCAATTGAATCATATAACATAGCACCTCTCACAATCTCCCAAAATACCAAAAATGCTTCCATTGGAAGACAGAGCTAGACATTTTCCTTTTATAGCAAGTGTCTAA
>CABHPH010146036.1:16176-41441 GCA_902168325.1 Peromyscus nudipes | reverse complement strand
TTAGTTCTAGAGTTGTTTGGGTCTTCTTCCTTCTTTGGGTTAGCTTGGCTAAGGTTTGTCGATTTCGTCTTTTCAAAGAACCAACTCTTGTTTCTTTGACTCCTTGTATTGTACTTCATTAATTCTTGAATCCTTTTTAACAGTCGTCTGCTTGTGGGTTTGGCTTCGTCTCCCCTGAGACTTTAATGTGCCTTCTTGTTTATTGAGATCACTCTGAGTTACAAATGCAAAAGCTGATAGCTATTAACTCTCTTCTTCATAAAAACCACCTTTGCTGAATGCCAAGGATTCTAAGTCGTGCTTTTATATTTATGTGATTCTAGCAATTTAAAAAATCTCCTTTCTGATTTCTTTAGTGGTGCACTTGTCCTTCAAGAGTGAGTGTTCAGTCTCTGGATTTTGTAGTTCCATTGGTTTCCCTCACTGTTGAATTCTACCTTTACTCCACCGTGATCTAATAAGATGCAAGAATGATTGTATTTCTTATGTTGTTTTTGGGAAGATTTGCTTTATGTCCTAAAGTGTAATCTGTTTTAGAGACAGCTCCATGGGCTACTGAGGAGAAAGCGTATTCCAGAGTTGTTAGATAGAATATGCTTAGATGTCTGTTTATTATATTTGATATGGTGTGAAGTTTTAAAGGTGTGTGCCTGGATGATCTGCCTGTCAATTAGAGTGAGGTATTAAAATGGTACACTGTTGAATCTAGGCCTGGCTCATCTGTTTATTGTCTAATCATTTTATTTATGAAGTTGTGTTCGCTAATGTTTAGTTCACATACTTATAATTATATATTCTGCATAGATTGTTCCCTTTATTAATATATAGTAGCCTTTTAAAAATCTCTTACTAATTTTGGAATTAGTAAGCTGGAAGTTTCCTTTGTGAGATGTGGGTTTAGTTACTCTTCCTTGTTTTAGATCATAGTAACTGTCAACCTTTTACTATCAGTCTGTGTGGTTGTACCATTGAGATGTGTGGACAACCAAATGATGCATCTTGGCTTTTAATCCAACAAGCTACTGGGTTTTTAATTGGAAAGTTAAGACCATTTATCTTTAGTCTTTTTTAAAATGATTTATGTATTTTTATTGTATGTATATTAGTGTTCTGCCTACATGTATGTCTCTGTGTGGATGTTAGATACCCTGGAACTGGAGTTACAGGCAGTTGTGAGCTGCCATGTGGGTGCTGGGAAGAGCAGCCAGTGCTCCTAACCTCTGAGCCTGTTTCCCTAGCCTCTATCTTTAGTCTTTTTATTAATAGTGGTATGCTGATTTGTATAATTTTGTGGGTTGTTTACCTGGTTGGTTCAATTATTGTTGGCTTCTTTTTTCTTTTTCTTTCTTTCTTTCTTTTTTTTTTTCAAGACAGGGTTTCTCTGTGTAGTTTTGGTTCCTGTCCTGGATCTCGCTCTGTAGACCAGGCTGGCCTCGAACTCACAGAGATCCGCCTGGCTTTGCCTCCCAAGTTGTGGGATTAAAGGCGTGAGCTACCACCGCCCGGCTATTGTTGGCTTTTTCTTCCTCCCCTTGTTCATTTCAGGGATTTACCGAGTTGGACATGGTTGATTCCCTTCTTCTCATGGAATCTATTCTTTCCTATGTTCTTAGGATTAAAACCTTATGTGCAGTGCTGGCTTGGTAGGCAGGAAAGTTTTCAGTTGACACTTACCTTGAAATGCCTTCATTTCTCTATTGATTTATTTAGAGATAACTTTATTGGCTGTAGTAGTCACAGTTGGTAGGTATTTATTTTAAGGGCTTCTCATATCTTATTGTTCTATTCTTTCTGTTTTGTCTGCTGAGAGATCGGACATGAATTTTGTCTTTCGCCTCTGAGAGTAGAGGTTTTCTTCTTGGAACTTTGGATATTGTTTCTTTTTAGCATTAGCGTCTTGAGAACAACGCGCAGTGGAGTGGGTCAGTTCTCAGTTCAGGTTATTGGGGTTCTAGCTGCCTCTGTGCTTGTATTCATGTCTTTTCCCTTTTGGGGTGCTTTCTGCCATACTTTGACTAGATTTTCTCTGCTGTAGCTTTGTGTCTTTCCTCCCCTTCTGCCACATGGATGTTTATGTTTTGTTGCTTGATCATTTCCCAGAGTTCTTGCGTGTTGTAGTCATGATTGTTTATTTTTCTTTTTATTGATGTCTAAATGTAGTAGTTTTTCCTCCAGCTGCTGAGAACCTAAGTCCCAGATGCAGGCATGAGTCTAGAAACTCTTAATTTAAACAAATTGCCTGTGGCTTCCATCCAAAGAAATGTATTAGTGTCTTTTTGTTGTTGTTGTTGTTTTTGTTTTGTTTTGTTTTGTTTTTTTTTAAATTAATGAATTGTTTTCAATCTCACTAACTGGTTTAAAGATCTTTTCATTTTGAGTTTAAATATGCTTTAAACTTTATGACTTACTGTTATAGGCATCATCATTAAGCCATATCATATCCATTGTGGAATAATCACCATTAAAAAAAGTGCTATGAAATTATAACAAAATATCATGACATTTCCTTCTAAATCCCTCAGTTTGGCGAACCATAATTCATTTTAGTATCAAAATTCTCTATTGATCTTAATTTTTTTTCTCTGTTAGTTAAATGTTTAGGAGCATATCATCCCTGGAAGAAAATGTTATACATTTTTAATTTTTAAATATCTCTGTCTGAAAATGATAGTAGTACATTTTCTAAGATCTTTTATAACATTGTATATGTGGGATTTACATACATCTACTTTTCAACTTACTATGCTGAAAATGGTTACATATCTCTTTCTTGAAAATGTAATTATGTTTTGGATGAGTTGTGTCCTGTCCTGTGTCCTGTCTGCACCTCTCTGCCTGCCCCCCACCTTCCCATTTGGATTCTAACCCACGCTCTCACAAATGCTAAGCAAGAGCTCCAACACTGAGCTCCTGTTGTCAGCTGTGTGTCATTGTTTGGAGGAAGATGATCTTCATTGGCTTACTTTTATACCTTCATAGCTTTGCCTGATTGTTGCCACTTAGGCATTTCTTGAATGAATTACTGTACCTTTACTATCTTTGCCTGAGTAAGAATTTGAATGATGGTTTCGGTTCCACTTTTTAAAGGCATCTTTGAAGCCCCTCAAATATGAAATAACTTGGAGTTTAAAATATTACATTAAACCCTTTGCATCTAAACCACGTTTGCAGATGTATTCACAGTTTCTTTTCCCTTTAGATAAGGAGTCCTTTTACCCATTGATTGATGTTAACTGGTGGGCACATGGCGCAGTGACCTTGGCTCGATGCTCTGGTGCATTAACGGTTTCATCAGCGAAAACTTTGAAGAATTTACTAGGAAAATCCTGTGAATGGTTTGAGCCATCCCCCCAAGTCACTGCTACCCATGATGGGGGATTTTTAAGTTTGGAGGTGAGGTTTCTCTCTTTGAGAGTATACATGTGCACTAAACTATTTGGCTTTTCATTTGTGTATTGTGTTTAAACAGAAGTCTGTTATTGAATTAAATATTGAGTATAATATGAGAAATCCCATCATCCATAAATTAAATGCATTACATTACTAAGAGAATAAAGAACATTTATAGCTATTTTGTTTCTTTTAAAACATTTCACCTTCGCTGGACATGATAGATTTTTCTTTTTTTCTTGATGAGTCATTTAAAATGTAGAATGCTGTCATCACTTCCTGGTTAGGAACTACTTAATGATTATATTATTATTTCCTCAAAATATGGTAACCTAAAGTGTTATTCTTCTTTTAGAAAAAAGTTAGTTATTGTGATGAAAGAGTTGAAAGGCCAGGCTGTCTTTTTAATAGCTGTGTTTGATCGTTTAGAGTTCTTATTTAATTCTTTCAAGGGGGCTGTCCTTTGAAGCTTTACTTTTAGGCACAGTGACAGGTATTCTTAGGTCTGAAGTTTATTATCCAGTCAACGATCTTCCTTATAGAAAACCACAGTTTCAACTCCAGGCCAATTCTCTAAGGTCTCAGTGGAAGTTATCTTAGCAGCCAGCCTTTCAGCCTCAGCCTTTGTGATGCTGGTGGGCAGGGATATCAGAAGGCTATCCCTGGCAAACGAAATAAATGCCTTCATGCCATTTTCTAAATTGTCTTCCTGTTTTTCTATAGCAAGTACAGACATATTTGTGGGAGTCCAGCTTCCACCTTTTGAAGGGGTCTTTTTTTTTTTATTTAATTTTTTTCCGAGACAGGATTTCTCCTGTAGTTTTGGTGCCTGTCCTGAATCTCACTCTGTAGACCAGGCTGGCCTCGAAATCAGAGATTCACCTGGCTCTGCCTCCAGAGTGCTGGGATTAAAGGCCTTTGCCACCACGGCCCAGCCTTTTGAATGGTTCTTAGGTGGAGGAGAGAGGAATGAGGAAATATCAGATAAAAAAGAGAGACCTAGCCGACGAGAAGAAAGACAGAAACACAGGATAGCTTCAGGAGGGCCTGGATCAATACGCAATAGCCTAGAAGGTTTATTCCAAAAGCTTTTTATAACATGCCAAGGGGAGAGGCAAAAGACCTCCCCCTTGCTAGATCAAAGCACACTGTACAGCCATGTGTAGACCCTTCCAAACACCTGGTAAACATGCCCGTGGCCAAATCATGTCCTTATGCAGCTCTGCTGGGTAAAGCAAGGTCAGATTTTCTGACCCTGAGTAAGTTCTAACTAGGAAGCCCCTGTGGGCTCTCACACATATGAAAGAAACTCACATTCCCAACTTTTTTATTTCTATGAAATAATTGCAGATATTTATAGTAATGTTCTGTTATTAAAGTGATCTTCAGCTTTAAAGTGTTGGAAACCGCTTAGATGTGTATATCTTAGGTCTTTGATTTGTCTTGTTTCCTTTGGCTCCATTGTGAATGACACATAATGAATCAAACCAGAGTATAATTAAAATAATTTTTTTCCATTAGCTCTGAAAACTCTGTCTTTAGCTTCTTATCATTAATTTTACATCTCCCTTTTCAATTTAGTGTGAAATTAAACTTGCCCCTAAGCGGTCTCGTGTGGAGATGCGGGCTGGAGAGGAAGATGAGGGAGAAGAGGATTCTGACTCTGATCACGACATGTCTGCCAAGGCTCGCTATTTTGGTTACATCAAGCAAGGCCTTTACTTAGTGACGGAGATGGAAAGGTTCGCACCTCCCAGGAAACGGCCACGAACTATCACTAAAAACTACCGCCTTGTGAGTCTGCGCTCCACAACTCCAGAGGAGCTTTATCAGAGGAAGGTGAGCGATCCTGCTGCACTAGCTCTTGTTTACTGCAGAGCTGTGCTATTCCAGTAACAGAAGAAACTCAAAGAGGCCATGTTGGATCCCTGACATGTTAGAAATAGCACTTCTGTAAGCTTTGAGAATGAAGCCCTGTTTCTGAGTGATCAAAATCAAAGCAATGGATACTGAACTCAGAGGCTGGGAGATGGCCCAGAGGAATAAGCGTTAGTACCAGAGTGCAGATGCCAGCACTCAGCTAAATGCCTGGTGGGCATGCAGCCTGCCGGGGACCCCTGTGCTCCTCAGGTGAGACTAGAATCCCCAAGTGAGCTAGTTAACTAGAATAGCAGAATCGCTGAGCTCTGAGTTCAAGTGAGAGACCTTGCCTCAGTGTATAAGGTAGAAAGCAGTTGAAGAAGACATGTATCTTGCTTTGGCCTCCACATGTGCCTGCATGCATGCGTACCTTACGTGTGTGTGTGTGTGTGTGTGTGTGTGTGTGTGTGTGTGTTTGAGTAGTTCCATGGTGCATGTTTGAAGGTCAGAGGACAACTTGCAGGATTCAGTTCTCTCCTTCCACCATGTGGGTTCTAGTGATTAGATTCTGATTGTCAGGCTTGGCATGAAGCACCTTTATTCACCGAGCCATTTTGTTGGTCCTCGCCTGACGGTTTTTGCTTTTGTAAATGGCGGGTGTCGGCCTTGGTGGTTTTGAGCCAAGGTGCCCCACGGTGGGTGAGGCAGACATGCCATGCAAACATGGCGCGCTGTGGCCAAGGGGGCACAGTGGAAAGTCACTCACACCATGCAGACACGGCACCCATGTGGAAAGTCTTATTGGGGGGAAGGGTGAGGGGAAGACAGGGACTGAGAGAAGAAGAGGAAGAGAAAGAGAAAAGGGAAGAATGGGAGAAAGAGAGGAGGTGCACCAGCTCGTGGCAAGAGAGAGGAAGGAAGAGAGAGAGAGAAGGGGTGGCTAAAGGGGACTTCATGTAGGATGACATTGTCAGGCCGCTGGGCAGGCCAGAGACAGGTCTGAATGCTAGCTTTTGCTTCCTCTGTGTGCTTGCAGCTCTCTCTCTGACCTGTGCTTAAGTATAGCTCTTTGCTAAGATTCCAGATGCTGAGGGAAGCATTCAACAGCTGGCTTGGAAGTCTGTTTGGCCAACACTACCTCTCAGAGTTACTTGCTGTGCTCTGGCAATATTTTGAAAGACTGTTGACCTGAGCCAGACTGCAGCCTGCCTCTAGTCTGTTTTTGCCACCATTTGACTGTATAAGCAGGATCTTTTCATCATATTTGTTAAAGCACTAAAGGAATTCCTGATTTACCTGCTTCTCAGAATGTCTATGAGCTTCTGGTAACACTGCATGTGTATTCATAACTTGTTGCATAGGCCAGGCGACTGTCTTGATCCTTCCTCTCATCAGAACGGCCTCATGGGTAATTCATGTTTCTTTCTTTGACAAAGATTGAAAGTGAAGAGTATGAAGAAGCCTTGTCTTTGGCTCACACTTATGGCCTGGATACCGACCTTGTCTATCAGAGGCAGTGGAGGAAGTCAGCTGTCAACATTGCTTCAATTCAGAATTACTTGGTATGTGTAAATAGTTGTGGTGACATGATGAAATCCATATTTATGGGTTATCTTTTGTGTAGAGAGTATTTCACACTGCTAATTTCTGTGTAGGTAAGAAGTGCTATCTTGAAAAATTCTCAGAACATCTTTCTTCTGTAGCAGGATTTTGATGCCAAAGATGTCCACTCTCCGATAAACCAATCGTCTCTGTGATTATTTCAATTATTGAAACTCTCTTCACCCACATTGGTCAGGGCCTACTTAAGAACCATGAGGAGAGTCTCAGTGATGAGATTTGTGTTTCTGGTAGCCAGAGATTAACGGTAAAGGGGTAAAGAGAACTTGAAGGAATACCTGCAGACCAGGAGACTTTGTGTCGGAGGAGAAGGAGTAGTTGGGACAGATTGCACAGAAGAGAAGTTCCAGGATTGTTGTAGACCAGGGCTGGTCTCCAGTGGTTAGAGATGGAGAGAGAAGCTGGATGTCTCCCGTTTGGGTGCCAGAGAGCTGAGGTGGTGTTCAGAAAGTCCAAGTCTTAACAAGCAGGACATGCCTCAGAAGCAGCATATAGGTTAGGATTGGCAAGTAAGTAGGGACCATGGCCAGGATTGGCAAGAAAAACTTTCCAAAGAGCAGCTTACTCTGACTTTGTGTGATTGAGTTGGCTTGAGCCTGTATGATACCTCTCACAGTGCAATGAAGACATAACCGTGGTGTGTGGTGCTCCCGTAGTTCTCTTTTGAGGCTAAGCATGCTTACTCTTTTGGAAAACACCCTTATTTTACCTCTCTGCCTTATATTCTGTCTTGTATGACCAAAACACAATCTAAGGGCAAGTACAAAAGATCTTTTTTATACTTCTAGAAAAGAGTACTAGAGCTTTGTGTTTCACCGTGGCTCATTAGAATTAAAAAGAATGCTATTGCATCTCTCTAGGTGTGGACCCAAGCCCCCCCCCCCCAGTTCTTTTCCCCACCCCTCCCAGCCTTTTCTTCTAGCCCGTTTCCACCCCTTTGTGACTCCCACTGACCCACAGAGCTGCTCTCTGTCAGAGACCCACAGCTGTCACCATGCTGGGCTGGGACTCAGACTCAGGGATCTATGAGAAGAGGAGGAGGAGGAAAGATTGTAAGGAGGTAGAAGGCTAAGGAAATAGGGTTCTTCCAGATACCGCAGGACTGATTCACGTGTGAACTCATAGACATTCGAGACCTGCACGGGTCTAAATCAGACGGATTCTTAGCACTAAGAAGGGGAAGTAGACAGAGTCCCACCCTAACCAAGAAGCTCTTTGAACCTGATGGCTGCTGGGAAGGGAAAACCAGTTTGCTCCAATGGAATGTCAATAAGTGTATCAGCCACACTCTAGGACATGCCCCGTGCCCAGTAGTAGTTGGCCAACACGTAAAGGACTCTTTTTTTTTTTTTTCATTCATGTAGTGTTTAATTTTGATATTTTTTGTCTTAATGGGCCCCCATCACCCTTGGAGAGACAGAAAGAGAGAAAGAGCATTGAGTCAGTAGGGATGTGGGGGGCATCTGGGAGGAGTTGGGGATGGGGAAACAATATGATGAAAGTATATCGTATGAAAATTGTTCAAACAAACAAACAAAAAGCCCGAATGCTGTTTGAATCACACCTCCCATATCCAGCTGCGGTCACCAATAGTGAATTGAATTAGTGGTTTTTAGATTGACATCAAGGAGCTACCCAGGACCAAGTTCTTTAATGACCCTAATACAAAATGTCTAGTTATTGTCTATAACTATCTAGTTATTATCTGTAATTCTAGAAAGCAGTCATCAGGTTTTATATGGTGCCATCTGTTCTTATATGCCTCTGTTTATTTTTCTTTTTATGTAGAGTAAAATTAAGAAGCGGTCCTGGGTTCTCCATGAGTGTTTGGAGAGAGTTCCTGAAAATGTGGATGCTGCCAAGGAGCTGCTGCAGTATGGCTTGAGAGGCACAGACCTGGAGGCTCTGGTGGCGATAGGGAAGGGGGCAGATGATGGCAGGTTTGTTCGGGAGACTAACTCATTGCAGAGGTGATGGGGAGGAAACGTAGGCTGAGCATGGGCTGGCCGTTAAGCCACACTGCTGAAGCTGTCACGGTTGAGCTGTGCTTTCTTCCTTTCAGTGAAATACGTTTGCAGCCAGTGGTTTGGTGCAGAGGGCATGTCCGGTTCTGCACACACTTACTGAATGAATGGGCTCCGTGCCACTAACAGGGCTTTACACGTCAGCCTCTAGGGTCATACTAAGTACCTGTAGTGTTTACTTGCCTTATGAAAGTACCCACAGATGTTTAACACTAACTGCAATATAATAATAGTGTTAAATTGTTGGACAAGCTATTGCTTACCAGACATTTGGGACTTTGTTAAGATATAAATGATAGTATATACCCAATAATTAAATAATTTTAATGAGGCTAACTTTTTTTTTACTATGTTAAGATTATAAATAATGTGATATTCCTATCTATGAAATGCAAATCAAAACCACAGCAACTTACCATTTAAATCCAGTTACAGTGGTTTTCAAAAAGACAAAGAAAGACAAGTGTTAGTGAGAACACAGAGAAAGAAAAATTCTTATGCAATTTTAGTGAGAATGTAAATTGATATAACCATGGAAAATGAAATGTAGGTTCCTCGAGAAATTCCAAAAGAGAAATGCCATGTGATGTAGTAATTCTGTTAATGTATATTTATAAAAAGGAAATGAAAATGTATATCCCTATTTAGAACAGCACTGTTCACAACAGCTAAGACAGAGAATCAACTAAGATGTTCATCTACAAGTAAGCAGATAAAGAAGATGTAGATATTCACACAGTAGAATAGTAGAATCACTCTTTGGCCATAAAAAACCATAAAGGCAGGGGCTGAAGAAATGACTCAGTGGTTAAGAGGTCTTACTGCTATTACAGAGGACCTGAGCTTGGTTCCCAGACCCACATTGTGCACCTCACAACTGCCTTTAACTCTGCTCTGGGGGATCCAATCCCCATGTGCTCAGGAGCACACACACACATAAAATAAAGACGTCTTTAAACAACAAACAATAGAGTGCTTATTGCTTTTGTAGAGGCCCTAGGTTTGGTTCCCAGACCCATATGATGACTCACAATTGCCTGTAACTTCAGTTCTGGGTATCTGACACTCTCTTTGGCCTCCATACGTACCAGTATATATGCTCATGGTATATAAATGATGCAGGTACTCATATATACAC
The DNA here is from genome assembly GCA_902168325.1 of Peromyscus nudipes. Lineage (NCBI taxonomy): Eukaryota > Metazoa > Chordata > Mammalia > Rodentia > Cricetidae > Peromyscus > Peromyscus nudipes. Next base: position 31,409 of record CABHPH010146036.1, on the reverse strand, counting down.
ATAAAAAGGACAAAGGCTTATGATTTGTAGCAATGTAAATGGAACTGAGTATCAGTCACAGGGCTAAGTGAATTAACTGATGCTGTATGTGGACTTACTTCACAGGTGGAGTATAAAAAAGCCGAGTTCTCTTAACCATTGAACAGAACAGTGGGTACCAGAGCATAAGGAAGGGAGAGGGAGATGAGAGGTTGTTTGAGAGGAACAAAATTACAGCCAGGTTCAAGGAAGGGACGTTGGTGTTCATATTGTATTGTATAATTCAGAAAAAATACAAAGGATGATGTCGAATGTTCTCATCATAATGTGAAAAACATATCACATGGTAGAGAAGTTTCTTGACTTGGTCAATACACAGTGTAGAAAGGTACTATGACCTGCAGTTCCCTAAGAAAGCTACACTTGTGTGGACAGTTCTGCAGACTAACCCAATGGAAAGAACTTCCTGTGATTGTGGAGGGTAGCATAGTCCAGATCTCAAACCAAAGTTATTTTGGGCTATTTTTAGTCCATGTAAAAGCCATTTATCACCCACCTTTGAATGTGATGTAACATCCATCCTTTGACTATCAGATAAGAACTGTTTTACGTTGGGTGTAGTTGTTTTTATCTCTATTGGAGGGCCTGCTACTCAGCTCTCAAACAAATCACAAATGGAGGCTTATTCTTAATTATAAATGCCTGACCTTAGCTTGGCTTGTTTCTTGCCAGCTTTTCTTAACTTTAAATTATTCCACCTACCTTTTGCCTCTGGGCTTTTTCCTTTTCTTTTCTTTTTTCTTTTTTTTTTTTTTTTGGTTTTTTCGAGACAGGGTTTCTCTGTGTAGCTTTGCGCCTTTCCTGGAACTCATTTGGTAGCCCAGGCTGGCCTCGAACTCACAGAGATCCGCCTGCCTCTGCCTCCCGAGTGCTGGGATTAAAGGCATGCGCCACCACTGCCCGGCAAATATTTATTTTTATTTCCTGGACACTGGTGTTTTTGCCTGCGTGTATGCATGAGGATGTCAAATCCCCTGGAATTCACAGACAGTTGTGAGCTGCCTTGTGGGTACTGGGAATTGAACCCAGGTCCTCAGGAAGAGCAACCAGTGGTCTTAACCACTGAGCCATCTCGCTTTTTCCTTTTCTTACTTCTGTATATCTTACTTTTACTCTTACCCTGTGGCTGGCTGGGTGGCTGGGTGGCTGGCCCCTGGCATCCTCCTCTCCTTGTTCTCTTGCTCCTTATTTCTTTTTCCTAGATTTCTCCTTCTATTTATTCTTTCTGCCTGCCAGCCCCGCCTATCCTTTCTCCTGCCTTGCTATTGGCCATTCAGTTCTTTATTAGACTATAAGGTTTTTTAGACAGGCAACATAACACAGTGTTAAACAGTGCAACATAAAAGAATGTAACACATTTTTGCATCATTAAACAAATGTTCCACAGCCCAAACAAATGTAACACATCTTAGAATAATATTCCACAACAATTGGGTGAATGTACCCTGATGTGACCCTTTATGTTTTTTCAGGTAGATATCCTTTCTTTGTTTTAAATGTCTGATCACTCCCTATCCTCATTGCTTATTCCATGGTTATAGTGAATGAATCATGCTGTTTGCAGAAGTTTAAAAAGATATTATTTTCTGTTTTGGTGAAAATTAACTTAGTTGAATAAATATGGGAGAAAGCATATTTTCATTACATGAAAAAAAAAAAAAAAAGACCAGGCTAATAAAAGTCAACTGAGTTCTTTTCTCTTTCCAGATTCACGTTACCAGGTGATGTGGACATTGACAGCATTGCCTATGAGGAGCTTACCCCTCCTGATAAAGAGCCTGCCAAGGGCAAGCGACAGAAAGAGCTTAAGAAGAGACGCGAGCTCCTCCAATTAGTGAACTTTTCAAAGTAAGTCGTTCATTATTGCTCTTTGGGAAATCAAGTCTCTGGTCATTTCCCTGTGCTTTTCACTGTGTGAATCACGGAGTTCCTTCTGCAATTGAATGTGTTACTGTGTGTTTAGCCCTCATGATTTTACATACAGTTCTAGGAGCTGTAGACTGAAGGGCACACGGGTTATTTCCTTGATGTTTTGCCTCCTAGAGAAGTGTATGTCTGTACATGTGAGCAGCTCAATCGAATTCTTCCACACAGGTTGACCCTGGAACAAAAGGAGCTGTGTCGTTGCAGACTGAAGTTATTAACCTTCTTAGATCGGCTTGCAACATATGAGGTAAGGAATGGTTTGAGGCCACCAGCTATTCTTGTCATCTTTTCTGACACATGCCCTCGCTGCCCTGATGTTTTGGTCTTTGAGATTATAAATATAAGAAAATGAATTTATTAAAAAATAAGTCCTCTATTAGACTGGTTTTGGTAAAATTTGGAAATTATAAAAGGCCAAAAGTTGTTCTGTTAGACTAGAGTTTATTTCTGTGCACTTATTCTTTCTTGATTGAAAATCTTTTTAATTTACTATTTATTTATTTCTAGATAGATAATGGCACAGAGTTGATTCAAGTGTGGAATTTCAGGACATACTGTGTGTCGATACTTATCGAATGAACGTTCTCATCCACTTTAAAGATTTGTTAGTGAATTGAGTTTAGTTGATTGATCTTTGATCCATTCTTGGGTTTAATGACAGTATACTTCTTTGTTCTCTGGGAACACAAGCATGCATGTCCCCACACTGGATTTTGTTAACATAGTGGTGTGCCAGTTTTGATAGTGTTAACCATGGAGGTAGAAGCCGGGTATCTGGTGGCCCATGCTTGTAATGGTGGTAATTTGTTGGAAGCTGAGGCAGGGGAATTATCTTGAGTTTGAGAGCAGCTGGGGCTGTAGAGTGAGACTTTATTTCAGAAAACAAAAGACAAACAAAAATACTAGGTGGAAATGAACCACTTTCAATGGCTGTGAACAGTTTAGTGTGTGTGTGTGTGTGTGTGTTTTATGTGATACTCTTATCTAAAGTTGCTCAGGTTTCTTCTTTTCCCATCTGAGGCTTAAACTCAGAGTCTCATTTGTGCTAGGCAAGTGTCCTACTGTTTAGCAGTGTGCTGAGCCTCTCTTCTGTAGCCACACACTCTTGGCCTAAGAATGCTGAAGGCATTTAATACTTCTGACCATTCATGCAAACTCACAAGCCTAGGATTCCCCCACCCCTTGAAATGTTATCAAACAAAACCCTGGAAGAATGAAATTAGATCCCCGTCTCCTCTCACTAAGCATTAAAAAAAAAAAGCTGGGCATGGTGGCACATGCTAAGCATTTAGCAGGTAGAGGCAGATGAATCTGTGTGAGTTTAAGGCCAGCCTGGTCTACATAGTGAGTTTCAGGACAGCCCGAGCTACAGAGTGAGACCCTGTCTCAAAAACCAAAGAAAGAGGAGAAGGCGGAAGAGGAAGAGGCCAAGGGAATACTAAAACTGAGTTCTTTCTGTGGCTGTTAAGATGAGTATACAATCTAAATGAGAAAGCTATGAAGAGTTCCTGATGAGCTCATGGGCTGCCACTGGCTTGGTTGTTGGACAGTCATATTCCTTTAAGCATATCCTTTTCATTCTAGTTCTAGTTCCTTTTGAGTAATATTAAGAATAAACATTGGAAACTGCCTATGTCTGTACAGTATGGTTCATTATTTTCATAATATTTTCACTTTCATTTTGTTGGATGATAATATCTTAGAAAAGATACTTGCAATGTTGAGTTTGACTGTGCACTTAATTTTCTTTCATTATTCATTGGCTATTGAATTGCTAATCTCCATATGACACTAGTAAGTGTATTATTAGATTATGATAGTGACCTTTAAAGGACTTTTGAGACCACTCTTTTTTAGGAAATTAGCCTTTTTATAAAGCAGATGTCTTGGACAAACTTGGCTATTAAAACTGTGTAACGAGAATCTTTTTCTGTCATGCTTGCCAGTTACACAGTGGGAGAGATAGGCTTTGCATTTTCCTCACTGGGCATTAGTTCCATGCAAATAAGATAAAAGTGAATTCATTTACATTTTACCCAGGTGCTTCCTACATGCCAGCTATGATGCCATTGCTGGACGTAGGGAGACATATGAGCAACAGTTTTCATGGAGTCCTCAGGATACAGACTTTAGTGAAGGTAACGGTGGGAAGGCTCAGTGAATCAGAGAGAAAGTACTGAACTCTTCCTGGAGATGCCCAGGAGGCCTCTATAAGGAACTCACTATGAACTAGTCCTTAAAAAGTGAAGACAGAAGAGACAGGAGGGTAGAACCAGAGTTTTGTCTTCTTTGTTTCCTTAATTCCAGAGTTCAGCATGGTATCTGATTCACTGTAGACCTTGTAAATACTTGTTCAAAAATACCTTCAAAATTTCCCTCACAGTTCATCAGCCAGTGTCCCGTGTACTTAGCCCCGATAATTCGATAATTTTCTAGCAGTCCTTTGAGGCCGTCATTGCTATCTTGTGTGTGTGTGTGTGTGTGTGTGTGTCTGTGTGTGTGTGTCTGTGTCTGTGTGTGTGTGTGTGTGTGTAAACTAAGACTTAGAGAAGCTGAGTAGCTTGTCCAGGTAAGTAGGAAGCATAAGCAGATCCTATTGATTAGGAGCTTATGTTGATAATTGGAGTGCCAGCCAGAGGCCTAGGGCATGATTGAAGATGGCATGTCCTTGAGAATGTGTGCTTGCTTGGTGTTTTATAGCAGAGGGATGAAGGGACGTTGTTTGTATGTTAACTGATCAGTTAGAAACAGGGTCGAAATGGGGCCCAGAACATGGGCAGAGTGTTGAGATATCGAAGGTTCAGAGATGTGTTTGTTTTGGCCGTCTGTGAGGGAGGGGGAATCATATCTGTGCAGATGTAGATAGACTTGCAGTTTTGGTAGGTTGGAAACTGAATTTCCATCAAATAGTACCAGTTTAAAATGAATGTTTTCAGCTAAGAGTCGTGGCCGAGGAACATGTTGGAAGTTTAGAAAATCTGTAAAAGTTTGTAAACACCTGGGAAAGAAAAGCTCATATAGCCGGGCGTTGGTGGCGCACGCCTTTAATCCCAGCACTCGGGAGGCAGAGCCAGGTGGATCTCTGTGAGTTCGAGGCCAGCCTGGGCTACCAAGTGAGTTCCAGGAAAGGCGCAAAGCTACACAGAGAAACCCTGTCTCGAAAAACCAAAAAAAAAAACAAAAAAAACAAAAAAAAGGAAAGCTCATATAAACAGTGCCCACTCTCCATTTGAACACTTTCCTTTTAACCTTGTCAGATTTTTTTTAGCCTTTTGTTGTAAAGAATTCAAACTTGAAGAGTTGTGTGGAGGATAGTGTGATGAGCCCAGAGATGAGCCTTCCCAACCTCAAACACTCATTACGTGTGTCTGTTTTATAGCCTTTGGGTTTCACTCCCCACATCTGCCTTCTTTTCACTTAAATGTTTTCATGAAAATCCCAGAAATGTTACCATTCTACCCACATGTCAATATCTCTAATTTGGACTTTAAGAAACTACAATGGCATTATTATTTGTAACAAAATGAACCCCCGTTTCCTCCTATCATCTGATACCTACTTCATGTTCAGAGGTCTCTGGTGCTGGGCAGATGCTTTGCAAGATACACTTGGCTCATTTCTTACTGGTTTATGAGCTGGTTGAAGGCAGGGGAAATTTGCTACTGCTGTATCTCCAGTGCCTAGGACATGGTGGACACTCAGTCCCTTTGTGTTTCCTGAGTGAATGAAAGCCTCGCTTGTGTGAAACACCACTCACTGTAACAGTGGTAAAATTCACTCTCACCTAGAGATGTACATTCTCGTCTAGAGATGGCCATAACAGTAGCCGTGGTAACTGTTGCTTATCTGTCTGTTGTTATGAGGTGGTTTTCGGTTGTTCCACAGAAACCTATTTGATTTTCACTATTTCGTTTATTTATAGATCTAAAATGTTAATGACACTTATAAACAGATACAACCCTTGAAAAGATAAAGTACGTAACTTAGCAGTTGGTAGTTGAAATAAACTAATTTGGGCCTTATTCATTTCGGCAGGCAGAAGTATAATGAATTTTAATATTTTCTTGTCACCCATATTTAGAAGCCTGTTTATTGTCACTGTTCCCTCAGGAAATCCTAGGGGCGCCTCATGCATCTGAACAGAGATATGATGCTGAATTTTTCAAGAAGTTCAGAAGTCAGAATATTGTTCTCTCAGCAAGAACGTATGCTCGGGTAATTGCTTTTTGTAAATAGAGTAATTATGGTTATTAACACTAAATCTTGGAGCTGTGTAGTTAATAGTAGTGCATGCATATACTCTCTTCTCTGTTGTAATATTAACTGTACAGAAACTGGGGCTATGTTTTGAAACTGTCACCATTAGAGTTTTAAAATAAAGAATTTTACAGTGTTAGATTAAGAAACATGGAAATAAGGAAAAGCAAAGGATATTTCAAAATAACTCATCAGAACTATATGCGAAATGCAGTTTTAAATTTTGAATGGTGTCATAAAAATCAGTCTTTATTTCTAAAGTTCTTCATAGAGTCTTGTGCCTTGCCTGTCCTCCAGGAGAGTAATGTGCAAGCCCTGGAGATCCTGCTGACATACCATGGCTCCGATCTGCTCCCTCATCGCCTTGCCATCCTCTCCAACTTCCCAGAAACCACCTCTCCACATGAATACTCAGTCCTGTTGCCTGAGGCTTGGTATGCTACTCTGTCTTATCGATTATGATTGTGAGCATGTGTGTTTAATGGCAGACACCTTACATTTCAAAAAATAGCCTTTTAAAACTTAGTTAAAATGAACAAAAGTGTATTTACCAAAATAGGATCCCCTTCATGTGGACTCGTTTCCTTCCTAAAAACAATGCTTAGGCTGACAATGCCTGCTTGAATTGTTATCTCTTTGAGAAACTGGACTGCGGTTCTGATGAGGGACCCTGCAGTGTCTGCATCCTATGCCGCTCCTCAGCCTTGTCTCTGACTGAAATTCCAGAGACAGAAAGGTGAATTCAAAATATGATGAGTGAGACTAATGCTTTTTATTTCACATCAAGGCTGTTTGACGAGTGGTCACAGCAGGCATCTAGATTCTAAGCCAGTGTAGACATCAAGCCCCAGTATTACCATGGATGCTCTCCTGGAGACCTCAGTATCTCTTTTTATTTATCTTATTTGTATTTTTGTTTTGTTTCTGAGATATGAGTCTCACTAGGGAGCTCTCACTGACCTAGGACTCGCCATGCAGAGCAGGACAGCTTCCAGCGTGCAGTGACTTCCTGCCTCTGAGACTCCTGGGTGTCATAGGTCAGCATGACACTTGGACACACTAGCTCTTCTTTAAATGGCACAAGGGTGACTGTGTAAATTCGGTCCTTCCATTGAAATAAGAGGCTACTGGTGTCCTTAGGAGACAGGAGGAAGCTCCATGTGGGTGTTCCTCCCAGAATCCAAAGGCCTGAAAGGTCTGTTTTTGTTTTAACACCTTGAAAAGGCATTGGTTTTTCTATCTCTTTATTGAATTTCACATTTATATCTTATTCTGAATTGCTTATTTTGTTCACCTGCTTATTTTATTCTCTTTGATATCAGTCAGGAATTCATTGTACATTTGAGTTCATTGAGCTGTCTTGCAATCATTCTTTTGAATTCTTTGTTTGGGATTTAATTTAATTAACTCTTGTTGTAATCTGTTAGAATAGTGTTGGTAAATTTGCAAGGAGCCATATTGCCTGAGTTCTTTCACGTTTCTTGGGGTCTGTACATTTTGGATTAGATCATTGGTTGGAATTTTTGAAATCATCTGTGTTATTTTAGGAGAAGGATTTATGGGGTCCAAGTGGTAGGACTAGTCTGTTTGGTGTGTTGTTCCTAACTGTGAGGTTTTTCTTTCTCTCAGTAGCTAAACCTTCACCCAATGTTCTCATGACACTGGAGATAATCTCCAAACATTCTGCCTCCCAAACTGCAAAAGCAGCCATAAGTGATAGTCTCAATATTAAATACACTAGCAGCCAATTCACCATAATTGCCCCTTCAACTCTAGTAACTTTTAGAGAATGAAGAGCCTAGAGAGTCTGCTTGTACTGATTTATTAGTTAGGGAGTGTGGGAATGAAAAGGGAGTCAGTTAAGGTTGACTAGGAATTAATAGCAGAGCAACAGGAAAAGTGGAAGAGAAAGAGGAAATAAAGGGAGAGCAGCAATAACAGGGACACAGGGCAGCTCCAGCTGCAGGCAGAACGGAAGCAGAGTGCTGGAGAGAAATGAGTGCTGGAGAGAAATGCACTCACAGACCTTCGACCGGTCATGACACTGAGGGTGAGACGTGGGACCCATTCCCAGGCCAGCCCGATCCCTTTGGGAGAGCCAGTCTTAGACAGGCAGGGGGTGGGGATTGAAACAGCATGGAACAAAGTGGTGTACCAATCAGAACTGATTAGGTAGTGTCTGTTTCTGAGACCTGCCTGAGTGCTCTTCCTGTGTCTGCCCTGCTTTTCCTTCTTGGGCTCTTGGGCTGGTGTTCTTTGATGAGAGCAGAACCTCTGTGGGGTTCGGCTTCTTATGCTCATCTTCATGCTTTGTCTCACAACCACAGTGTGTGGTTCGTGGGTTAGACAGTGGGTACTCCGTGAATCTGGGATTTTATGTGAGCAAACTGGATGTATGCTTTTCTTTTCCAGAAAGTGTCCTAAGGAAAGTTGTAAGTAGTTCCATTTGAAGGGTTGAGGGGACCATTCACAGTGTGCTTGCCAATTCTGGCTGTCTGGCCCTTGCTTGTAGCATCTGTCTGTCTGTCCCATGAGCCTGGGAGGTTGCCTGTTTCTCTCCCTCTTCGACCAGACTGCTCCCGGTGGGGTAACTGGGAGGACTCAGGAGAGGTGCTGAAGAGACTGACTGTGACTCAGCCCGTGCCTTTCCTTGGAGTTGGAGCGCCCAGCACAGTTTACCCCAGGAGTACACGCTGCACTGGCCAGGCTGGGCTGCTCCTGGTGAGCCAGTATTTTTGTAAAGAATTATTTCTCATTTCAATTATGTATGGGTGTGTGCTCATGCGTAGGGATGGCAGTGCATATTTGCAAATATCTGTGGAGGCTGGCTGTGTCTGATCCCCTGGCTCTGGACTTACAGCCGTCTGTCATGAGTCTCCTGACATGGTGCCAGGACCTGAACCAAGGTCCTGTGTGAGAGCAGGAGCACTGGAAACTGCTGAGCCGCCTCCAGTTCCTGATTAGCCAGTTCTGACTGATCCAAGTTTGTCATTCCTGTGGCCAGGAACATCCTATCTTGTGTTTTATATCGTTAGTCTTAAATCATCAGGTGTACATGACATTGATGAAATGTGACCAAGTGATGTAAAGCTTTGAAATTACATTTTTCTCTGTCACATGTGATGTATCATTTCATTACTACCTATTCTATGTCAGTTACAAATATATTTGCATTTTGTATTTTGAGTGGCTGTTTTTCAAGCCCCAGAGCACATTTCTTTGTTAGGATCCCTGTTTACTTAATAGACATACTCATTACATAAATGAGTTTTTATTTTTCATAATTATGATTATATAGAGCATATTTAAGAAAGAGTTTTCCTTATTTCAGCCTAGATTTCTTTATTTTGCCACCTTTTTTCCTCCTATAAAACCTTTCCTCCTATAAAAAAGCATGATGACTGTAACCTGCTGAAAGGTACTATGGTTGTCTGAGAGGTAACTTGGTTGTCTGGAAGTTATGCAGCTAAGCGTGAGAATGCTGGCTCCCCGTTGCCTGTGACTCAGTGTGCATGTCTAGTTTGTTACGGGCACTTCCACCAAAGTGTGGTGTGATTTTAAAATCTAAAGTGATCCCTCCTGTTGTGAGAATGAGTGAGAGAATGACTTACTATCTTAGTAGCATTTTTTATTGTTGTGATAAAACACCATGAACTGAAGCAATCTTGGGAGAAAGGTTTATTTCATTTTACAGCTTATAGTCCATCATCCAGGGAAGTCAGGGCAGGAACTCAAGGCAGGAACCTGGAGACAGGAACTGAAACAGAAGCCGTGAGGAACTGTGCTTACTGGCTTGTTCCTATGACTGGCTCAGCCTACTTTCTTATACACCTCAGGACCACTTGTCCATGGATGGCCGTGCCACTGTGGGCTGAGCCCTTCTACGTCAATTATCTACAAAGAAAATGCCCCACAGGCTTGCCTCCTGGCCAGTCTGATGGGATAGTTTTCTCAATTGAGGTTCCCTCTTCTCAGATGACCCTAGCTTTTATCAAATTGACAGACATAACCAACACACATGCATGCAGAAGCCATTTAGAACAGTACCCGGAGTGCATGCTGTTAGCAGTTACTAACAGAGCTTCCTACTAAGTTAGGTTCTTGGACTCTTTGTATACTTACTGATCAGACTTTTTATTGGATCAAGTGTATATTTTCAGAAATGTCGGAAGAAAAATAGAAAATTCCCATGTTCTTCTGTTAGTCTAGAGTCCCATCTCATTCATACATACAGAGCACATTTTTCAAAATAAGAAATCATTGAGTTATCATTTCTGCCATATTGTGACACATGCATTACTAAAAATCTTTGCCTTGTACACATCGCTTAAGGAAACTGTAGAAACTGCAGTGCATGTTAGAGAAATGAGGTTAGAGGCATTTGTCACATTGGTGGAAAGTAAGCAGCTAATAAAACTTCTGGCATGGTTTGATATGTGTGAACTGATGATCACACATAGTACTAAAGCATGGCACAGATGAGAGCTGAGAAAGCTTTTGTTCAGCATCGGAACACTGCAGGTTGTGAGTTCTAGGGACATGGAAGAAGAAGGTAACAGAAACCTGATGGAAATTTGAAATTCCAGGTGTAGTTGGAATCGCGTCTAATATACTTGCTGAAAGAGGAAGCTGGTTGCCATTGAGGAGTACGTATGCATGCACGTGGGAACTGGTGCTGTTTTTGTTCATCTAGCTGGCATGTGCCCCAAGGATAGCTTAAAACATTGTGTGAGTCTTTTGATGGGAGGTATAATTGAAAGTGCAGTTCTCTAGTGTGGTCTTTGTAGATGATACCGTTTTGTCTCACTGTCAAAAGGCTGGACATGCCGGAAGCATCCCACAGAGAAAAATCGGCAATGAGAAATAGGCCATCTGTAAGTTGTTTGCTAGTGCATCCGTTTTTTGGGATACATTTGTATTTGAAACCATTATAGCCAACTCGCTACACCATACAATGAAGTAGCTACAGATTTATTTATCTCGTGGTTTCCTAATATCCCTTTTCTAGTTGAAGAGCCTGCCTCAGATTACTACATTGCATATAGACTTCATTTACTTGAATTAAAAAAAGTTTTTTTTAACTTATTTTATGTGTGCAAGTGTTTTGCCAGCATGTATGTACATGTACCACTTGCATGCCTTGCGCCCGTGGAAGCCAAAAGAAGGCATTGTCGCCCTGGAATTGGAGTTAGAGATGGTTGAGCTGCCAGGTGGGTCCTGGGACCTGAGCACAGGTGTGTTGTAAGAGCAGCAAGTTCTCTTACCCACTAAGTCACTCATCTCTCCATTCCCCTTCGTGTACTGTTAGCACACGAAAGTGAGCTCTGTACTTAAGTATCTGTCAGCTCTGAAATTCATTGACAGAGTTACTAGTTCATAAAAGCATTCATTATGATATACTCCTGGATAGTCAGAAGAAAAGACTGAATATTTGTGCTATCATTGCAAAGTGTTTATAGTGTAAGTGTTGAGATTTTATTAATGGGACAGGATGTCTGCAGCACTTTCTTCTTACAGTTCAGGAAACTGTGACTGTGACATCTTTGCAGTGTGTGTGTGTCTTTAACCATGGGAATTTAGTGAGGTCACTTGGTAGTTGAAGGTTTGACTCTGAAAAGTGTTCTGTCCCATGCAGAAAGACTGCAAATGGTCACTGTGTTGCGGACATTCCCATTGTCTTTCCTGGTTTTGTGATAATTAATGATCTAGTCCCACATTTCTGATTATTATTTTTGTTTAGTTCCCCAATGATTTATATGTCGTATTGTCAAGGCTAAGTGTAAAAATGATTAAATAAGCAATTTCAGAACAAAATTGATTTTGTCAAATTGATTTACTTTATATTTTAAATCATTAATATAATTTTTGGTGGGGAGAGTTGAGTCAAAGTTGCCATATAGACTGGGTTGGCCATGAATTCACTATGAGGCTCAGGCTAGCCTCAGACTCAACAGTGTTCCTCCTGCCTTAGCCTTCTGAGTACTGGGATTAGGCATGTACCACCATGCCTGATTCCAAACCATTCACACAACTTACATCACTGTATTATCAATAGTAATCTGCAGTTCTCTGAAATGCAACAGGGGGAACATTTTCTATTACGTCAGTGTTGACTGAGCAGTTTTCAGTTCAGAAGGTATAGCGCTATTGTTTTATCTTCCTTGAAAACCACCAGGAGATCCTTCCACAGTTGGTTTCTGTGGATGTAATTTTATAGTTGTATAAATACTCTGGAAGGTTGTTTGCTGTAAAGAATGTATTAATGGTATCTTGTAAAGCAGATATTTTTTCTTTCTTTTTTTAAAATCTTAATCTTTTTTCATTGAAATTTATAACTGCTCATGAGTATATGTGAGACTGATTTGAAAATTAAGATATTTTTAAATTATTTCATTTTCTTTGAAAAGACAGCTTAAAGAATAAGACAGAAGATTTTGTGTTATTTCAGTAGAAATTTTAGCTAGTGTTTGTGTTTCATTATATAGGTATTAGCTTGGATAGGTAGATATAAATATGAATGCAGTATGTTCTCTTTCTCCACGTAAATTATAATCTAGTAGGGAAGACAGAGACAGGTTCAGATATAAGAATCTGACAAACTATTTAAGATGAGAGCATGGAGTGGATCAAATGGCTCAGTGGGTAAAGGATGCCCAACATGGCGGAATGAGAGAACTGACTTCTGTGTGTTGTCCTTTGACCCTTACACTTGAGCCGTGGCAGGTGTGTGCCCAAATACATACATATGTAAATACTACAGTTAATAAAAATGTAAACGATTGTTTCACAGGAGGAATACAGATGGGTTTACAGATAGGAGAGACTGCATTCCATTGTAAAGCAGGATCAGGTAAAACCTTCTCGGAGAAGGCAGTGTTTGGATCTAAGCCTTAAAAGGCCAGTGTGTAATTCTGGAAAGTTTGAGTAGAAAAGGGATAGTTGGAAGAATATTTAATCTGAGGCTGTTCATGTTCTCAACAATATTATATTAGTTATTCACAAGCCCTTGATTAACTCCTTGGCTGAAAATGCATTAGCATCCAGGCATATTGGCTCATGTCTGTAATCTCGGCTCTTGGCAGCTCGAGGAATGCATGCTGTGAGTTTGAAGCTAGCCTGGGTTATAATGAGGGAAAACAATGTAATTCTTTCCAACAAAGAAATATGAGATCTTAGTTTACTTATCTTTTATATGTAGCCTAGTGTTTTCAATAGAAAGTTTTTGTCTTGAAGTTTTCAAAAGTAGTTTTATTGTGTGTTCTATCTTCACTATATTTTCATTGTTATAATGAAATTCATAAAATGAAAAGTTGATTATTTATCTGCTGATTCAGTTCCCACTTGCATAGATTGTCCCTGAGTTGTTGTGAGCAGACAGTAGAGTGACTGTGGTTGGGTTTGTCTTCAGTAGATGCCTCTGGGGCTACTGTCACGAGAGAAGAGCACTCTTAAATGGACTGTGCTGGCCGTTTGTGAATCCATGGTTGTCTTAGGGAGAGCTGGTCCCTGGTCTAACTGCAGGTCTGTCTGGAGGGATAGTAGGCTTGTACATCTCTTGTTATGGTGGATTCTTGAGACAGGTTGGATTCATCCTTGTCTCCCTATTATTTTAAGGGAAAATGGGCTTAGGGTGATTTCTCTGATTCAGAAGATAGAAACTAATTTTTCAAACTAAAAATTACAGCATTGGCATTATGTCAGTATTGCTGATGTTAGCTGTCTGGGACGCTGGTGGTTACTTAAAAAATTAGGGTGTAATGACTAATCTATTTTCTCTTATTCAAACATTTCAAGATTGAAGTTAGATCTGCTTACAGTTTATATTCTCATTTTGCACATACAATTTTCATGGTATATTCCTGAAGTAAGCAGAAAAGGAATTATCATCAAACATTTCGGGGGCAGTTATGAACCAGGCGTTGCAATTGGAATTGACAATTAATGTTAATTGCATTACTGTTCTACAGTGGATGTAACTATTGCCAAATAATCTTAATGTGACTTAGTATGAAGCCTCTGTTTTCATTTGAAACTAAAGTTGTATGAGATGGTACCCCCCCCCACACCTTGTTTGTTTTCAAGCCGGTGTCTTACCCTAAAAAGATGGAAGTGTTATTGATTGCAACAAAATTAGACTTTTCATGGAGATAAAAGTTTTTTCTCCGTATTCATTTTCTTTTAAACTTGCACGACCTTACTGATAGTTTTAGAACCTATGATCCTTAAACAGAGTATAACTTATTCTCAGTGGCTGAATAGCCTCAGGGAAGGAGTTCCTGTAATTCTCTCTGATCACACAATGTCTTTGCTAGTCAAGATTTCATTAATATGTAAATACTTGTCAGTAGCAGCACTTTGTCTTTCTCCTGCTATATTTAATTAACATATAAATAACCCAGGGAGACACTTTCTCCAATTTTTGATATAGGCAAGTCTGTTTAAACATTGTATTTGTAACAAGAAAAATGCTATCAGGAATCAGAGTCATATTTAGTAATAAAACATGCATTAAGATGTTTTGATTCAGTGTGTACCCATTTTATTTAATGTTAAAACTGTGGATGCTCTGCACAAAAACTGGAAAAAGCCCATGGTATGTATTCACTGTTCTCATGACCTGGTGCTGATGTGGGGAGATGGTGGTGTGTGTTCTGTGTGGAAAATGCAGAGCTTTCTAGGTCCAAGTTTGGACTTGTTCTTGGGGCTGATCCTGGCTTGCTGGGCTACTTTCGGAAACCCCAGTTCCAAGCACTTCTGTGGTGTTCAGGGGATGCTGATGGTGCTCACAGTGAGGCCGAGGAGGTCACAGTAAGCTGAGGTCACAGTAAGGCTGAGGTCACAGTGAGGCTGAGGAGGTCATGATGAGGCTGAGGAGGTCACAGTAAGCTGAGGTCACAGGGAGGCTGAGGAGGTCATGATGAGGCTGAGGAGGTCACAGTGAGCTGAGGTCACAGTGAGACTGAGGAGGTCATGGTGAGGCTGAGGAGGTCACAGTGAGGCTGGGGAGGTCA
>CABHPH010146036.1:0-16166 GCA_902168325.1 Peromyscus nudipes | reverse complement strand
GAGGTCACAGTGAGGCTGAGGTCACAGGGAGACTGAGGTGGTCACAGTGAGCCTGAGGAGGTCACAGTGAGCCTGAGGAGGTCACACAGAGGCTGTTGGTGTTTTCTAGAAATGATTTTGACACAGATGCGGTCATTTAGAGAGAGGTGGGGGTATGCAGTGAAAGCACAGGAGTGAAATGGGTATGGGCTTTTCAAAACAGCAAGTTGCACTTTAGTAACTTAAGAGTTGCCTTATATATTTTGGTGATTTTTATTTTTTATTTTTGGGTGTTGCTGAGAATTGAGTGTCATGCATGTGTACTGGATTACTGGTTACTATCCTTAATTTGGTGACTTTCAAAATTACATCACTAACGTGCTTATTTATTTATATTGAAATGTGCACATGCATAGCTCACCCTTGAGCAGGTCAAAAGATGAATTTGAGGTGTCCTCTTCTCTTCTTCATGTTAGTTTTTTGAGATCTGGTCTATCAGTGAACTTGGAGCTTGCTGTTTTAGCGACACTGGCTGGCCAGTGCATTTCTAGGATCTGCCTATCTCTACCCCCTCTCCCTAGTGGTATGGTTACATGGTATGAGCTGTCAAGTCTAGCTTTTCACATAGGTGCTGAGGATCTCAGGTTCTCATGGATGCTCAGCACGTACTTTTTCCATCTTGTCAGCCCCAGGAATTAATTTTTATGTAATAGAGACCCTAGGTTAGTACCTGGAATGCAGTGGGGAGAAATATAGACTGAAAAGTCAAAGCCGGTAATCACAGGAGTCAAGTGAGTCCTTTCTGTAGTAGATCTCAAGGGAGTTAAGACTTGTTTCCACGGTGAACTGTTTTTCATCTTGTGAGATTCTCAGGCAGGTGCAGGTTCTGAGCTGACAAAGGAGCGAGTGTGAAGCCGTAGGACACAGACACGTAGGCAGCTGGACATGTTTGCAAAGGGAATATTGTTTTTACTTAGGGCATCTTCGAAAATGTTGTGTCAAAATTCTCAACTCTCAGCTCCAAGAAATTTCACCTAGACTCTGGGTTGTCAGCCTCCTTTCTCTTCCAATGTCCCCTTAACTTTCCCTGCCTTTATCCTAGAACATGGTATTTCTCCCCTCCCTCCCTCCCTCCCTCCCTCTTTCCTTCCCTCCTCCCTCCCTCTCCTCTTCCGCCCACTTCTTTTGTCACTGGAGGACTCTTCAAATGTTGGAGTAACAATAGGCATCTTGAGGAAGATGCTGACTTAGAAAATCACGAAGTGTTTGTAGTTCAGAGCATCCTGGTTTGAAAGCTGTGTATCCGAATAAAATAGCTGTCTGAGATAAACACTAGTTATTTACAATCCAGTGGTCTTGGTGTTTAGTCTTCCTCTCTAACTGACATTTTAAAATTTATTATTTAGTAAATTTGTAAACCTTGATTTAATTTATATTTCTAGTTCTTAAGATTTATTTGAGCACTTTGATTTGACATGCCCCAAATTGGAGATTATCAGTGGATCTGTTCCTACACATTGTTTCCTGACATTTATTTTTCAGTGATTATTTTTAAACTCATGAATTACATATATGTACATTTATAATTGTGACATATAGCCCATGGCATGTTCTATTGAGAACTAAATGAAAAAGTGCACCTACATAAATTTATTTCATTATCATCATACGTTATTACTATGTATAACATAGTACTAGGACCATGATTGATGTAGAGTTATTTACCAGAAATATTTACATTTAGTGAAGGGACAAAATATATTCTAGGAAACTAAGGAGATAATAGATAAGAACTCCAGGAAAATGTAAGGACTAGGCTACCTATACTGTCAGAAGATTAAGTAAGAGTAATGTCGGATAAATTATCCGGTGATAAATGGTGAGGCTATACAACAAAAATTAGGTGATGTGGAGTGGAATGATAGTAAATAAGGTAAGTGTTGAGCTGTGAAAGGCAGAATGCTTATAGGTTAGGTCTTGGGATGGCTAAGAACATACATTCTGGAACTAGACAATCTAGGTTCAAAACATCTTAATAGCTGCCTGATCTTTAACACATCGCTTTGTATTTTTGTGTCTCTACTATGAAGCAGGAAAGACAATATTTTTTGTCTATAAGGACTGCTGAATACATATATATATATGCTATACATACATACATATATATGTATGCATGTGCACACACATTTAGGATATATAACAGTTGATTATTTGGAACTGTATGCCCACTCATTAAGTACTATATAGACATAGACATGCTGTACAAAGTTGGTGAGCTTTGTAGATAGTGTATGAAATGCCTGTTGAGCACAGCCCTGTGGGTCACTGTATTGTTCGATTTCTAGTGTATCTGCTGCTTTTGGAGGCACTCAGCATAGATCTCCAGGCAGGAATATGCAGAGATTTTGAAGGTGACAATAAAGAAATTAGTCTTCTTGTGATTTGTGGTTTTGCTTAGATATTATGTTATTTGTGCTGGTTTGGTCATATGAATGAGTAGAATATAAAAACATTATCCTCCTTCATTACTATTTCAAATCTATGAGCACTATAAACTCATATAGGGTCCTGGTTAGTAATGTCTATCTGTACACTTCCTGAGCCCTTCGGAGTATTTCAGCTGTGTAATTGATAATTCAGGTGTCATCTGTTTGTATCTCTGTCCTGGTAGTTTTCCTGGTGTAGTTAATAGACCAAATAAGATTGGTCAGGGTCTGGTTGGTGTTAAGTAATGTGGAGTAAGGACTTCATTACTATCTTCTCCAATGGTTTTGTATTAACCTAGGCCATAAAGGTTAGGGAGCAAGAGTTATTGGATTTTTTCCCTTTGATTCCTTCTTATTTGGTAGCAGGGCTTTTTGATGAGAATAGTCCTCATCAGTCCTTACATTATAGCTCTCCAGCACCATCAAACTTAATAGGTTTTCTCCCTCCCCGAATGACATACAGACAGCCTTGAATGCAGTTGGCTCCTATACATGAAAGCTGTACTTGAGAGATTTTGATTTGGTCTCCTATTTCCTTCTGATGCATGTGACATGTAATGATGTTAGCTTGATTGGACTGGGACACTCCAGGGGATTAGTAAAACCCAGCTAGATGTGTATGAGTGCTTTTTGAGGATGATTGTATCATATGGAGCTGAGCACTTTTGGGACCCGCCCTGTCCTCCCCTTCTGAGGTGCTGCCTCATCTCAGGCCCAAAGTGTTGGATTCAGTGTGAGACCTCTGAAACCACAGACCCAAATAACCTTGTTTTCTTGGATATTTGTCATAGTGTCAACAAGTCTGATAAACAAAATGCGGCATTGCAAATATGAGTATTACACAATAAATAAAGCATGTGTTTGTATCTTTCTTATTTCTGTCATGCTAACTGCTTATTATGAGGCTGACTCCATGAATTTTTTATTTCTGAGACTTCTGAGTGTTTGCCAGTTAGGCTTATTTTTGACAAAGTTAGAAGCATTGCACCTGGGTTTGTGGGCCTTCTTTCTTTGTAACTTCCCCTATGGCAAACCAATAAGGGCTATCCTACTTTGGTCTCAGGACCTTCATTGTCTCTTTTTCAAAATCAGAGTCAACTTTTCCATATGCTAGAGGTAGTCAGGGTGGAAGATACCAATTTTATTCTGGTAATGTCTACTCATTGGTGGTCGACATTAATCATCTCATTGAGAACATTCTTAATTACATAACTGACTTCTCTGGGAAGTTCTGTAGTGGAAATGCAATTGGACTTCATGTCTTCCTTAAACTGTAATGATTTTTTCAAAGTAGTACTCTGAGATATTCAAATAATTTCTTTCTCATTTTTATACTTGGTATTA
This sequence comes from Peromyscus nudipes, assembly GCA_902168325.1. Classification (NCBI taxonomy): domain Eukaryota; kingdom Metazoa; phylum Chordata; class Mammalia; order Rodentia; family Cricetidae; genus Peromyscus; species Peromyscus nudipes. The sequence continues at coordinate 12,357 of CABHPH010146036.1, read as the reverse complement.
AGTATTGGGTAGGAAGACCAATCTTTTTGAAAATTATTAGTATGATGTTATAGCTTACCATACAGTACATCTTGCAATGTTAGCTAAAATCATATTTATCTTATATTTACTACTTAGAAGGAACAACCTTCATGCTGGTGTTAGAAATAATATAATGGTTAGTACTGAACATTTACTGTGTGCTGGGAGCCATTTTAAGAACTTTATATATACTAATTTAATCTTCTGCAAGTCTAAACTCAGAATGATGCCTTTGGGCAGATCCTTTTCTGTTTTGGTGCTGAGTGGCAACTGGCTTTGTGATGGGTTTCCCACCGCGTATATGATCATCTTGACTTGTTTAGTGATGATAACCCAATGTGTGTGTGTATCTATCTATCTATCTATCTATCTATCTATCTATCTATCTATCTAGCTATATATCTATATCTACATATATATATATGCCCAAATTTTCCTTATTTTGGAGGCTTTATTTGCCAGAACATTCTCTTCTTTATTAAGTAATAAAAATAAATAAAGTCTACTTCTTAAAACCAATGCATACAAGGTAGCAGTTACTAACAATATAGTGTCTACCCAGCCTTTGTTTCCAAGGCATAGAACACGGCATGGACAAAAGAACTTTTGGAAGTCTGTTTTTCATACAGTTTGCTTGAAATAAAACATTTATATTTAGTGGAAGAAGTGTTTGGTGAGAGGATTGTTGACTGTAATAGAACTTATTATCTTCATTCCTTTCCTGCTGACAGATAAATGCTACCTTCAAGTGAAACCAGCATAGTTAATTATTCAGAAAAACATATGAACAGGGTTCTAATACAAAGAATCCTAAAGTCAAACAAAAGCAGCCATTGCTTTGTAAAGAGAACATTTCAGTTTACTAGGTTATTTTTTTTAAAGTGAGGACGATGCATTTAAATTTCTGAATTCAAGTGGAGTGTGAAAAAGGAAGAGTGAGATGAACAAAGAAGGTATATCACATGTAGCTTTGTGCTTCCAGAGCTTGGCTTAAGGCTTCATGAGTACTGAGATTCTACAGTTCTGGGTTGTAGCAATAGGATTTCTAGTGTTTTGTGAACTGTAATGTCACATTGGTGGTTGACTTACATGATTAGCATTTTACTGGTAAACACAATTAATGAAAAGGTTTTCTCTGAATTTCCTTGAGTCTGTCATTCTGTTTATCTTGTGAAGGAGTAAGTTGTTTTGAACTGTGAAGAATGGCTGGCGTGTTGCTCCGTTCACTACTGTGACAGAACATTGACTAGATGCAACGTGCAGAGGGAGATTTATCCTGGCTTGTGGAGGGATGCAGTCCATTATGGTGGGAAGGGATGAATGTGCAGTAGGTGGTCTTATCATGGTAGCATTCAGGAAGAAGGGGAGCAGTGGGGGACGGAGACCCAGACAGAAGAAGACAGATGGTAGGCCCTACCTCCTAACGGGTTTTTCCTCAAACCGTTGTCATCACCGGGGACCAGACGTACCGAGACCTGAGCCTGTTCTATCTGAACTGTGGCAGTGAGTTTCAGAGATGACTCTCTTCTTCTCCTCCCCTCCCCATGTGACATACAGTGAAATGCCCACCTGCCTTTCCAGTCACATACAAACAGATGCTCTCAACAGTTGAGTTCCCAAGCATCCTAACCAAGCATGCAGCTTTGCCTCCATCAGTGTAATAATAAGGTTAGGAAGTCGTTCTTTATCTCATTCTGGTCTATGTAAGTCTGTACTGTGTACGCATAACTCTGTTACTGTGAATGGACTATTTACTTCTATTGCCACATTATAGTTCTCACTTTTTATATTATTTATGAGAACGCTTTTTAAATTCTTTGTTGTTCTGTTAATTATTTAACTCAGTAAACACATATTTTTTTAGAGTCCGCTAAATGTCAGACACTGTTTTAGTTGCTAAGGATATAGCAGTAGACAAAATAAGTAAAAACCTTGCTATGTTAGTTACTGTTTGAGTTGCCGTGATAAAATACTCGGATAAAAACAACCTAAGGAAGAAATGGTTTCGTGGCTCTGGATTCTTAGTACAACCCATCATGGCTGAGAAGTCAGGGTGGCCGGAGCTTGAAGCAGCTGCTCTTGTTGATTCCACAGTCAGAACGTGATTAATGAGTGCTCGTGCTCAGTTTATTTCCCCGTTTTCCTAAGATCCAGTATCCCATCCCAGGGAATGATGCTACCTGCAGTGGGTGGGAAGACCCACCACAGTTAACCAGATAAAGATGATCCCCCCAACATCCCGAGAAGCCTGTCTTCCGTTATTCCAGACCTCAAGTTGACAAGTGAGATTAATCTTGAAGCCTGCCATGAAGGAGTCTTAATTCTAGTTTGGAAAGAGACCCTTCCTTCTTTCTCTTCAATGTTATTATTTGAGATAAAATTAAGAACTTACTATTCTCTTTCAGCCAGTACTATGATCTTCTAAAAGGGATTATAAAATAATTTGTAGTAACAGCTGCAAGAAAACAAAGCAACAAAAAGAAATTTTGCTTATTTTCTCTGGCCTGTTCCCGCTCTTTGGGACAGAGTCTCACTATGTATCCTGAGATGACCTAGAATGTACTGTGTGTTCACTGTTAGTTTAGACATATCCTCATGCTTGGCTTTTGTTTTTTATTGTGTAAGCATTGGTGATCAGATCTGAAAGTGAGCCATGTTTGGTAGAAGTTTATTTCCTAAGACTAGTAATTCATTGATTCTATCACCGGAAGGTGAAGAAAATAATCTAGCTGGCTTTTTTTAGATTGGAGGACTGAGTGGAGGTATTGCACTTTAAAAGCATTGTGTACTGTGTGGGCCGTAGTAAGAGCTCAGTAAATACTGAAGAGTGTTGCTGGTCATTGCTGACATGATAAGGAGGGAGCTAGCTGTGCTCTGCTAATAAAGTAAAACATGTCATTACGAGCAGGCTCTCTAACAGGTCTACCTTTCACTGTAGGCCTCTGAGCAGAATTATTTTTACTGTTTTAATGGGTTTCTTACTCATTTCATTCAATAAACATCCATAAAAGTGTCTTCCAATTTTCTAGAGTACATTGCACATTCAGCTTGCCTGGCCCAGGGCCCTGTCCTTACTAATTGTTGTAGTAAGGACTTTTGGGTTCTGTACATCCTCTGTAGAAAATACAAATATCAGCTTGTAATATGTTTTTCTGGAATTCTTTTTGAAAACATTTTGTGTAGCTTAAGGAACCGTGTCTGCTTTGATTTGAAAAGTTATAATAGCTGCCCAGATGCACTTTTTCTTGTTCTCGATTCATTGGGCTAATTTGTTGTTCAGTTGGTGGAGTGGGCATCATCATCATCTCCATCCGAAATTCTGTCTCTCTCACTTTTCATTCCAGCAGTTTGCAATAAGATATTTCTGACAGCAAAGGGAATAAAACCGTCTATTTGGTGACAAATGAATAATACTATGGCTTTGCCCTGTATCAGCATCTGAATGATTCCATTATTTAAAAATCTGAGCATAAATATGTTCACATTGTGTCTTTGGCACTTGGTTGCTAGTCTAGTCTATTATGTGTTGGCTGAAAAACTGTACTTGTAGTAGAGCATCTCATCAACTTACTTAATATTGGGGGACCTTGCTCAGGCTCATTTGTTCCAGCAATGTCTGGTGGCAGGATGCTGTTGATTGATGAGCCATTGCTGCTCCTTCCCCACCCTCCTCAGCTCCGCCTCCACTGCAGAACCCTCCGGTGCTTTCCTGTTCCTTTTCACGTGAAGACCAATCTCCTTATCAACGTAACTTCCCAATGTTTATGGAGCGTTTCTTGTGTAGAGCTTGTTTCACAACGTAGGAGCATTTGTTCCTTTTTCTAGGGTAGGTGATACATTTAGGAAAAGCTACAGTTGATGCTCTGAAACATGAGAAAAGGTATTTTGCTGAACTGCATAAGCAGGGCAATTCAAGTTTTTTCTTTTCTTCTTAAAGTTTTGTCTTTATTCTTAATTGAGCATGTTTCTATCTTTTACATGGATGGATCTGTGGCTGTTATAGCTAAAGGAGACTCTGTAGATAATGTTCAAAGCCCATCACTGTTTCTGTTTTCTGTGACTGTTGATTTGGAGCAAATTGGTCTCTATATTAACATGTGTTCACCTCCATTTTCCTTTAAACTGATTCCTTTAAAAATATGGTGTTATTGTGTATATGCGTGCACATGTGTATGGAGATCAGAGGACAATTGTTTGAAGTGGGTTCTCTCCTTCCAGCTTTACATGGGTTCCGGGGACTAGTGACAGCATTTTGTCATCGGTGGCTATTTAAATTGAAGTTAATAATAATAAATAAAATTAAAATGAACTTTCTTAGAGTCAGTTGCCTTATTTCCAGTGGTTATTATGTGCCCATGGAGCTTGTGATCAGCTGTCTAGGATGACACAGACAGACCATGTCTATAGTTACTGGAGTCTCAGTGAAATAGCGTGGGGTAGATGGCTGGTGTGCGTGCAGAAGACTTTGGGTTGAAATGCCGGATCTTGATTATTCTTTAGACACGTGAGTGAACACATACTCATGTCATCCTTTAACTCATCACTATTTTCCTTGGAGATTGTCCTTTTAAACAGTTAAGGAATGAAATAAAAGAGCAGCGTGCTGTTATTTTTTATGTGTATATTGTACCCTCTCTGTCATGCCCCATTTAGAGTAGTGTGAACAGGGATCCTCATGGCTGTGCCGTCCGTGTATCTCTTGTCATGTGCTTTATGACGCTAGCTAGTGTGCAGTTTAAAGGCTGTGTTTTTTTTTTTTTTAACTTTAGTTGGAACGGTGACTCCTTGAAGATCATTCCTTGGGCTGAGCATAAACACCGAGCTGAAGACTGGTGTGAGGAATCGGAATGCAGGCCAGTATGAACTAGCACAAGGCATCTTTGTTCTTTGCGGCATGGGTTAGTAGGTGGCCCTGTGAAAACCTTTGGTGAACCATGGAGTCCTACTTGGTGGTGTTCCCTAATTCAGAGTATCTTAGAGGAGCTTTTAAAAAACACTGATGAGTTGGGATATAGTAAAAAAATTTTAATGAGAAAGTACCAAATGTTAAAAGGGAATTGTTTAAGCAATGGTCTTTATTACAACTCTTCACTTTAACATATTGGCTTTCAATCTACCAAATAAGTAGATACATTTTCTTGGTTAAATTTTAGTTCTCTCTCTCTCTCTCTTTTTTTTTTTTTTGCTTTTTTTGAGACAGGGTTTCTCTGTGTAGTTTTGGTGCCTGTCCTGGAACTCACTCTGTAGCCAGGCTGGCCTCAAACTCACAGAGATCTGCCTGTCTCTGCCTCCCAAGTGCTGGGATTAAAGGCGTGCGCCACCGCCGCCTGGCTTAGTTCTCATTTTTCTAAGTACAGTCTCAGAATATGGAGATGTTGGGTGCTACACAATGGGGGGTGTGTGTGTAGTGAGGTGTGGAGAGGACGGTCAATAGGAGGCACACTTGAATCCCTGTATGGACCACTCATCAGAAACGGGAAAGGACTCTTTACTTTCCCTCTATGAGACAAGAGCTGTATCCTTCCGGCCTGCAGACTGCTAGTAGAGTTACCAATCCTCCGTGTTCCTGGATGTAGGCAGAACGTCTGGGGAAGGGATGCTGAAGTGGAGCTCTGCAGATCCAGGCTTTTAGAAAATTTACACATCTTCATCCCCCTTCATGTCCCTAGAGATGAAATATTCCTCACGTAGAAGCGTGTAGAATTCTTTTCTGGAGACAGGAAGTAGCCCTAGAAAAGAGGCCTTTAGATCCCGAGGTGTGGTCCTCAAAGGTCTGGGTACTACCCGGACACAGTGGAGCTGACAAAAGAGCAGGTCCTGTCACACCCACGGAGCTTTCTGGAACAAAGAGGAGGAAAATACACAATAATGGAACAACAGGAAAAAGGAGACATTATGCAGACAGAAGGAAATTTCTGAATTTACAATTAATATCATCAGGAAGATAAGCTACTATAGTTTGTACAATTAAAATAGTATAAGTAAAGAAATGAAAAAAAAAAACCCATAGCCACCGTGCTCCAGTGGCTAATCCCCCCACCCCATGGCCATACAGACGGTTGCTGTTAACTTGGAGGGCCACAGACAACGTAAAAAGGCATGGGTGTGGGGAAGGGCTTGTACAGAGGGATGACGGCCTACTAAGGGGCAGTGAGAGACCAGAGAGCATTGGAGACACATAACAATCTTCAAACAACCTATGTTTAAATACCACAGGACTGTGTAAAAGAGGAACGGAGACGGAGAGAGCTCACTTAGGGCATCAAAAGAGGACAGTATACAGACGTTAGATAGGAGTCCGCAGTAGACTCAAGGGAGAGTCAAGGCATTTCCTCAGGAATTAGAATAAACATGCAGAGCTAGAATGGAATATCAAATATGCAATAAACCAAGTCTGCTTGCTGCTCAAGTTACAGGGACTAAAAAGATGACATAGATGATAGAGGAGAAAAATTTAAGAATAATTCAAGCCAATAATTAGAATTTGAAGGCTTTGAGTTTTCAGATTGAAATGTTCTTTAAAGTATTTCATCCCAAGATTCTAGAATATTAAGAATATGTTCATTTAAAGAGAATTTAAAGAGAGAGGGAGGGAGGGAGGGAGGGAGGGAGGGAGAGAGAGAGAGAGAGAGAGAGAGAGAGAGAGCGAGCCGGGAGTGCCATAGCGCAGGATGCTCTGCTGAGGACAGCTGAAGGAGCATCAGAACAGATGACAAGAAGGAAAGCAAGTGGCTTCCTGGAGAATGCAGTCCATTCCTGTCAAAGGATGTGAGGGGTGACCCGGGAGGGTTGACAATAGCATCCCAGGAGTCACCGCTGGCTGTTCTTGCTGAGATGAGGTAAAGTGAACAGATTGCAGGGTGGCTGGTGTGGCATTGTATGCAGCACTGGGCAGAGATCTCTGGTAAGAGTGTCAGTCACACCAGGAGAGGGCGCAGGTAAAGGACTCCGCTGCGGAAGGAGCTCTCCTGCAACACGAGTTACCTGCACAGTGACTGGTCTCAGGTGTGTGGATAAACTGCCTCAGTATTAGGGTGCTGTTAACAATCTCAACAGCAACAACAAAAATAGCAGTTATAAATAAAATTAAGAGCCAAATCTGTGCTGCACGTCTAAGTTTTCACAGCATTTTGTATAATATTATCCTCAGTACTTTAGTGAGTAAAAGGAGTCTGCGTATTTTAAAGTGATGTGCGCAGGGCTTACAGACTTTGCTGATGGACTTGTTCTTTGAATTTGGTTTTGAACCCCAGCCACCTGCACTCTCACAGCAAGTCACTTGAATGACCCGGAAGCTCACCTGAGAAGCTTAAGTTAATTTTCAGTCCTTTTTTAATCTTTACCCTGGAAGGCAATCACCCATGGTTCCCCTTGTAAACACTTCTCATAATTTGTGATCCTTGTGTGGGTTCCTTGAAGATATCTGATCCTCACATTGGACAGGGAATGCTGTCACGAGGCCTGTGCTGTGCAGGAGCAGTGCACTGCTGTGTTGCTGGGGCCTGGGAACGTGTATTATCAACACAGATGACATGCATTTCTTATTTCCATGAAAACTGAAAATGAGATTTCTGAATTCCATCTCCAACTGGAATCCTTTGGGGACAGTTCCTACCCCCATGACTGCTCGGCCTGCGTAGGTGCTTTTATTTGGGCGGCTGGCAGAAGCACCCAGTTGGGTGCGTTCTGTAAAGCTTTTTGGTTTTTGTTAGTACCTATCTGGTTGACTTGTGACATAGCTGTTTTGGTTTATTTTCCATTCTGAGTTTTGAAATCCAGAAAACCAGTTGGAAAATGTTAAATTTCCCGTTAACCTGCAAGTGCGCGCATACACGTGAGAAAATACCCCTTCCCACAGACACCCCCATCTCTGTGACCTGCTCTCTTCTCGTCTCTGTCAGTCATTTTCTGCAGCATCGCAGATGGTTGTAACTGTTCCTGCTGTGCTTTGCAGAATGGTGGTGGAGCCTAGCCTCCAGGATGACAGTGAGTTCCTCTATGCTGAGCAACCTGAGCTACTGCAGTACAGGATGCCCCAGCTCACAGTGGAGAAGGCGATGGACTGGTACCGGAGCCGAGCGGAGGAGATAGAGCACCATGCCGGGCAGGTGAGGGGAGAGAGCTCTGCTGCTCGGTGGCGGCGGGTCCTTAGGATTCAATTCACATAGTGCACATGACCAGCCAGGCCAGAAATCTCAAGTGTATTCACAGGGGAGAAAGGACTAGTCCTTAGTGCTTGCCAGGCCAGAAATCTCAGATATATTCACAGGGAAGAAAGGACTAGTCCTTAGTGCTTTTGTTCATGTGCCCTTTGCCCGGGAGTCTTAGTAACTTTCAGATTCTTAGAAAGCAAATGCATGCAAGAAAAGTTGTTCAAAATTGTCCTTTAAAATGGGAACTGCAAAGGTGCATACTGTTCCTGATTTTCTCTGCTTTTTTAATAGACACATTACCACCTTAATTCAACAGATTGCATCAACTTAGAAATGTTTGGTTGGTCCCCAGTTACAGTGATGACCACAGGTGATTGTGATTGTGCCTTTTGGGAACTCTGTTCCGGTGTGCCCTCTGTTTGCCTGCGGCTTATGCCTGACTTCCCGACTCTATGTTTTGATTGGCTGTGGTTTTCTGTAGTGGTCTCTATCTGTTGCAAAGAGAAGTCCTTGATGAGGGTGAGGACCACACTTAGCTGTGGGTCTAAGGACAAATGGTTGTTGTTAGAGATTATGCTGGTTTAGTTAAGTGGCCGATGTAGGTTTTCTTCCACGATCTATGACCTCATGGATACTGAGTTCCTGGCTAGGTTTCCAGTACTTGGTATGATTTCCCTCTTGTTGAGCAGCTCTTGAATCAAGTTAGAGAGCTTGGTTACCCTCAGCTTCCATGCCCTGCTGGTCATTGGGGTTTGTGGTGTTGGAGCTGGGTAGGACTGTTGGTTGCTTCCCTCCTTTGGAAGCTTGCATGGCTCCCTCTGTGGCTGTGGAAGCCAGTCCTCAGGGAGGCGGCTTGTAGGTGAGTTCCAGCTCAGCGGCCTCTGGACCTGGATCTGAAGTACATGGTGTCGTCAACAGTGTGGACGTTCTCCCTCCTTTGTGGGCAGGCGTTTAAGCCGCTGTGTGGAAACTGGTTTCTACCCAGTTCTACTATGGATCTGAAGCTGCCTTGTTAAAACTAGACATCTGTAGATGTGAAGTCCCTTGAGGAGACCAGGGATGGGGATAAAGCAGAGGGACTTGGGGTACCTTATATTTAGTTGCCTTATGTCCTGTCATGTCTTTCGTTATCTAAAAACACTCAATGGCTTTTATTTTTTGGCTTCATATGAGGTAGTGATATTTCATGTCATTTGTGATATAATCAAAGTGTTATCTGACATGGATTTTATAGAGTTTTAGAGGTTTAATTGATGTGGGACTTCTTTTTCCTTAATGCCTGTAAATGCCTTCAGCAAAACTTGTTTATTGGTGTAGGAAGAGTTGATGATGGTGAACTTTCCCCGTAGAAGGCTCCAGGACCATTCCTGCTGGTTCCACTGGTGTCTGCTTCCCTTTCAAGTTTTGGTTGCTTGACTTTAAACCTATGGACTTGAGTAAACACTGGGGAAGAGCAGATTTTCTGTCTTCCAGCTGTTCCTCGTGAAGTTTGTGTGTGTCACGCATCAGGTTTTCAGATCTTCTGAGATTGTTTGTAATTGTCATGACGACAGAAGTGTACTTCAGATGTGCATGGTTCACCTACCGTCACTATTGAGGATCGGTGGTTCTGGTTTTGCTTGTGCCTCACCCCCTCACACGTGCTCCCTTTGACTTCTTTGTGCAGTCTTTCCATGTAACTCACTCCTTACCTCTCTCCTCCTCACCTGCCTGCCAATTCAGCCGTTTTGGGGCTGTGGGTGCTCCCTCTTGTTGTGATGTTTTTCCTGTGCTTTCCATGGGTGTTTGCACTCTCCTTCTCTGTCCTCTTACCCGTCGTTTTCCTCGCCACTCTCCGAAAGTAATTGTGTCTCATTTGGGAATCTGAGAGGTCCTATCGGGACCTTTTCTCTCCTTGAGTTCACAGCCAGCCACCTCTTTCCCGTGTGCTCTGGATTCTACACCTGCACTCCCGTGTGTGTAAGTGGTCCTTCTGCCCACACCTTTAACCGCTCCTTCACGAGGTCTGCCGTTCCTCACGTCTCCTCACTCGCCTGTGCTTGCAGAATGTAGAGTGGAGCTGTCTTCTTCCAGGTTTCTGCTGTACTTCTTGTTTCCCTCGTAGCTGGCCTGGATTTAGCCCCTCTGCTCTTGGAGTCAGTCGGTCCTCCTCATCTCTCCAGTCCAGCTGTGCTTGCTCCTCATCTCTCCAGTCCAGCTGTGCTTGCCACTGTCTGAAGTTGTGGTCAGTGAGGCCGGCAGCCCTCTGTTATCCTCACTTAACATCTTTTCTGTTGGTACTATTTTCTTTTCTTTGCAGATATCTCTTCCTCCTGGGTGTCTGTGACCTAGGTCGGGTTTCCCTTGTCCTTGTCGCAGCCATTCATTTTAGCATGCTCCCGTGGCCCCTGCTTGCTTGCCCCTTACCACTCTTCCCCAGGGGACTGCTGTTGACATAATCTTGTCTGCACATGTGGCCCATTCGGATCTACTTCTCAAGTACTGCTCCATGATTTATGTCCCCAAGTGTCCACTCTAGCTGCAGACGTTTCTTCCACTATAGATTTTGGTTTCTTTCGTTTGGTCCTTCAGTTGGGCGTCTTGCTCCGAGATACTGCATGGGCTGCACACAGGCTTCTCCACTTACTTCACATGAGTGGTCTTGAGTCCTCAGCATCCTCATCCTCTCACTGAGAAGAGAAGGCAGGCCATCAGTGTAGAATCCTCCTTCTTACCCATGCTCTTCATCTGGTCTACCAATGATCTGTTGGGTTCATCCCCTTGTATGTCTGCAGTTACACTGCCATTGTCTTTTTGTCCAGCACACGGGGAGGGGCCTACAGACATTTCCTCAGTGTGACAAGTGAATGCACTAAGTGGTGAGTGAGCTGGACTCCTCATCACCAACAGCTGCAGTTCTCCTGAATACTCACGATGCTTTCAGTCCCTTTTGGATTTATCGTCCACACTAATTCACCCTTCAGTCAATATTGAGTATTCCTCTCAGAGTGTAAACGTTTATGACATGTTCCTGTGGAACTCTGTCCTTTGGGTATAGCATGGTCAGTGCCACCCGAAAACAAGAGCAGTTACGATTGCCTACATGAGCCCTCACAGGATGGGCCCACTAACATTTCCTTGTGGATGTGAAGAGATTGCTCCCAGGCCCAGCTTGTCCCTGAGGTTACAAGAAACAGTTCCTGGAAGAGGAGGAGACTCTTGGGTGTGGTTGCTATGAGTTACCTGTTTTCCTGAAAGAGTCCCCAGTTAAATCCATTGATTCCCTAAGTGTGACAGGGCAGAATCTTTCCCTGCTCTGCCGTCGGTGCCCTGTCTGGGGTGCATGAATGTTTGTTATTTTCCCTGGGGAAAGTCACACAGCACATGGCTCAGTGCAAACTTGTGGTCAGGTGTCAGGTACTATTCTCAGTCTCTGATGGCCGAGACCTCACCTTGTATGTCTGACACCTAGATTGCTGTCAGCTCCTCCTAGGCCCTTTGTGTATTTTAGAGGAGGAATGCCAGTGTAGGCTACAACTGATGATTTCCCATCAACCGGAGGATGCAAGTTTTTCATTTTGATGAGGGAATAGATGATAAATGTCAGTCTACTGCACAAGTAAAGGAAATGTTGTTCTTTGTTTTAGCTAAGAAGTCAATATTTATCGGGTGGCTGCAGATGGCTTGGCATGGAGCGGGAAAGCCTGCGGAGCAGAGCCTCCCTTTGCAGCACAGCTCTGTAGTGAAGCACAGCTAATTTGCCTTTGTCGCTGCTCTTTATGCCCCATTTCCCTCTGCTTTTGTTATTCTAATGGGAGCATTAAGATGCCTCTCCTTCCTGCGTATCTGTATCATCAGTACATCTTGCTGATTGATACATTTGAAACAGTTTGATGCTGATATTGATGCTGATATGTTTGATAAAGAACTCTAGTCCTTTTGTAGTAAGACACATTCTGACTATGACATTTTATAGAACTGCTTACGTGCTCATTTCTACACTGAAGGCTTCCACTACTGTCACTTCTCAATTTTAGGTTGACTGTTCCTTGTCACTCATACGCCTTGGAGTGGAGCGCCGTATTCCTGGCTTGCTGGGTCTCTGTGACGACTTGGTGACTCTGGAAACACTGGTTTATGAAGCCGGCTGTGACTTCACCCTCACACTGAAAGACCTGCAGCAGAAGAAAGACTTTGAAAAGCT
>CABHPH010146035.1:57452-72016 GCA_902168325.1 Peromyscus nudipes | reverse complement strand
GGTTTTTCAAGACAGGTTTTCTCTGTGTAGCTTTGGAGCCTATCCTGGAACTCACTCTGTAGACCAGGCTGGCCTCGAACTCACTGAGATCCACCTGCCTCTGCCTCCCAAGTGCTGGAATTAAAGGCATGTGCCACCACGCCCTGCAGCTTTTCTTTAATTTCTTTTTACAAGTTGGAAATATAGATGGTTGGGTTCTTGCCCTGAGGTTGCCACTTTCCTTATTCCATTTCTTAAGCTGTTTATCTCTTTGAACACAGGACTTGGCTCAATTCTACCTCCTGGTGCTCCTTTTCTCTTCAAATTATACATTTTTTTTCCTTGCCCAGCTTGCTCCTTTTCATATGTATCTTCATTAGATTTACCACACGACAGAGTCTATACTAGGTTGTTTTGAGATTTCCTCTGCCAACAGAATTAATCCAAATCTCTTCACTTTATCCTCAGACTCTTTGGACAAGAGCAAAAAACAGCTACATTCTTCACCAAAATATCATAAGAATGATCTCTAGGCAAATACTAAAATTCTTCTCTGAATCCTTCTGAGCCAGGCCCCCACAGTTCAGATCTTCCATGCTCCTACTAGTATCTCCCATTAAGCAGTGCTTAAAGCATTCTACTGCTTTCCTAACCCAAACTCCCAAAGTCCAAATTCCTCCAAACAAAAGCATGGTCAGGCCTATCACAGCAATATCCCAGTCCTGGTACCAACTTCTGTCTTAGTTAGGGTTTCTATTGCTGTAAAGAGACACCATGACCACAGCAACTCTTACAAAGGAAAGCTTTAATGGAGCCACTTACTGTTTCAGAGGTTTAGTCCATTATCATCATGACAGGACATGGCAGAGTGTAGGCAGACATGGTGCTGGAGAAGGAGCTGAGAGTTCTGCATCTTGAGTCGAAGGCAACAGGAAGTGAACTTTGTCACTGGGTGTAGCTTAAGCATAGGAGACCTCAAAGCCCATCCCCATAGTGACACACTTCCTCCAACAAGGCCATACCTACTCCAACAAAGCCACACCTCCTAATAGTGCCACTCCCTGTTGGGGCCAATTTCTTTCAAACCACTACAAGTCAAAACAACAACAGCAACAAAAACCAAAAAATAAACAAACAACCCCCCCCAACCAAAAAATCCCAATTTAGAAAAATGGGTCATGTATCTGAACAGAGTTCTTAAAAGAAGAAATAAAATGACTAAGAGATATCTTAATAGAAATATAGCTGGGTAGTGGTGGCTCAGGCCTTTAATCCCAGCAATCAGGAGGTAGAGGAAGGTGGATCTATGTGAGTTTGAGGCCAGCCTGGTCTACAGAGCAAGTTCAGGATAGGCTCCAAAGCTACACAGAGAAGCCTTGTCTTGAAAAACCAGTATATATGTAGTAAGTGTTCACTATCCTTAGCAATTATAGAAATATAAATTAAAACTACTTTGACAGTTCATCTAACCCCAGTGACAATGGCTAAGATCAAGAAAACAGTTGACAACAAATGCTGACAAGGATGTGGGGAAAGGGGAATTCTCATTTACTGTTCATGAGATTGCAAACTGGTGCAGTCACTCTGAAAAATCTGTGTGGAGAATTCTCAAGAAGCTAAAAGATCTACCATATGACCCAGCTATACCACTCGTTGGTATATACCTAAAGGCTTCTACTCCTATCCCACAGAGATAGTTGCTCAGCTGTGTTCATTGCCACCCTATTTACAATAGCTAGGAAATGGAAACAGCCTTTCAGCTGATGGACAATGGAAATGTGGTATGTGTACACATTGGAATTCTGTTTAGCTGTAAAGAAAAATGAAACCATGAAATTTGTAGGTAAATGGATAGAACTAGAAAATATTGTACCAAGTGAGGTAACCTAGTCCCAGAAAGACAAGTGCTGTAAGTTCTCACACATTTGTGGATTCTCATTCCAAGTCCTTTGATGTGAGTATATGACCGGGGAGTTACCTAAGAAACCAGAAAAGTAAAGAGAGACTGTGGTCAGGAGGAGTATAGAAGGCTCTCCAGAGAGGGGTATATTAGGTCACAGGGGAAAGTAGGGAAAATGTGGGGAGGACTTTACCTGGTGAGGGGCAGGGAGGACTTTACCTGGTGAGGGGTGGGGAGGACTTTACCTGGTGAGGGGTGGGGAGGACAATGTACTGAGAGAAGAGATAAATAACACAAAGGATGATTGAAAAATCCACAGGGAAACATTTTATGTTTACTTAAAAATGCATATACAATATAGAAGTGTATGTGCATATATACACAAATAATTTAAATGAAGTTATACTACTTGGTGTGATGCTGCCTCCAAGAGCCATAGACTATATCAGTTACTTTTCTGTTGCTGTGATACAACACCATACCCAAGACAATGTACAGAAGAAAGAGATTATTCGGGCTTATGGTTCCAGAGGGATAAGACTCCGTCATGGCAGCAAGCAGCAGGTATGGTGGTGGCATTCACATCTCAGCCATGAATAAGAAGCAGAGTGAACTGCAAGTGGGTGAGGCCTTTTACTCTTAGAGCCTACCTCAGTGACACACTTCCTCCAGCAAGGCTGTACTACCCTAAACTGTCCAAAACAGCACTGCCACCTGGGCCCAATTGTTCAAATGCCTGAGACTGTGGGGAACAGTTCTCATCAGACCACCTTATTAGTTAACAAAGACCCCAGTGCCAGGAATGGGAAACCCCCTTTTGAGTTATTGGTCAGGAAAGTTACAATAGACTCACAAAATTAAATTATTGCTGCTGCCTTTGGTTACCTTCCAGAACTTGAAGGTAAGACCCTATTGCTGGAGCTACACCACATTTAAGACAAGGGACTTGGAGGAATTGAGCTGGAACTAACCTGAACTAATCCTCCTCGAGGACTAGTTCTCATAGTATCTGAAGGTGCTATGCAAGCTGCCAAGGCAGAAAAGCAGTTAATAGTTCTATTCAGCTGAAAAGTCTATGGACTATTCACCACAACAATGATCAGCACAGCAGAATATACTCAGGGGTACAGTAGTGGCACTTATTTCTTGGGGGTAATGAACAGTAATATAATTGGACTTAAGGCCTATTCAAAAGGAGGTACTGTATACACATCTGATACTGTAAACCTCACCATCCTACCCATGGCTGGTGAGGTCATGACCCCTAAAGGAGAACCTACAGCTGCTATTTTTCTGAACCAGTATAATTTCCAGCTGCTTTATATCCACAGATAAATGTAGCTCTCATCCCGAATCAAAAAACTTCTTTTTGCAGCAGAGAGTCCATCACAGAATCCATAACTGGTAAAAATGCAGAGAACGACTGACCATTGGTACCCATCCTCAGTAGATTTGTCTGCAACACAACTCATACACCTAAGGCTCAGGAAACATCATTGAAGAGGAGGTGGAAAGACTGCAAGAGCCAGAGGACCAGAACATCTTCTATGAGATAATGTCTTCTGTAGATGACAGAGAACTGTACCTATGAAAGCTTAACAATATGGTTGCCTAAACAAGACCTGCACCATGGCAACACCAGTTCACATTCCAGTGTAGATGGGGAAATCTCACAAAGCTGCATCTCTAGATGAAGTGCTATGGGGCAATTGATGGCTGCTGACAGGAAGAATCAGTCCTTTCCAGGGACAAGCCCCCCTAGGTTATCCAACCCCAAGTGGTCAGCCTTAAGTATATTAAATGAACACACACTAAATGAAGCCAGCAACACTAAATGGACTTAGCAGGTTATATTTATTTATACCTACCCACTAATAGTTGAAGAGGTCATGAAATTGTAAGGAAATCAGAGAGTGGACAGAAGGAGTTGGGGGGAGAGGGTGGAATGAAAAGATGTAAATATAGTACTTCTGTATGTAATTCTAAAAAAAGTTCAAAAAAGCCAAATCAAATAGAATAAAAATAAAACTTTAAAACAACAACAACAAAAAGCCAAGTTTGATGATGCATGCCTTCAATCCTAGTGCTTGGGAAGCAGGCTGATCTTTGTGATTTTGAGACCAGCCTAGGCCACAAAGCAAGTTCTGTTCCAGTCAGGGGTACATAGTAAGACCCAGGCTTCAAACAAAAAGCCCATTCCTTTGTCCTGTTGCGTGCCTGTGGCATAGATGAATAAGCAGTCTACTTTTCCATCAGCTGCATGTGCATGGGGTGCTGCTCCCAGTCACAGTCCTGGGTATGCTACTGAGCTGTGTGAATGGTTTCTGGACGAATGCTCTCCTGTCTTGAGTAGCTGCAGATGCAGGGAATATTGGGTCATCTGGTAGGTAGCTTTTACTTTTGAAGGAATGACCAAACTATTTTTGAATGTAATTGTTTTAGTTTCCATTCTCAAGGGCAGTATATGAAAGTTCTGGCTTCTCCATGTTATTTTTAATCTTCAAGCAATGCATAAAATAATGGTTCAAGAGAGTTTTATGTGTACGTGTCATTGTACTGCTTATATTTGCCCCTTTCTCCAGCTCTTAATATTATGTCTTTCAGTGTGTTTATTGCTGGATTCCAGGAATACACCAAGCCGATGATTGACCACTTGGTCTCCATGAAAATTAACCATTGGGATGGGTAGGTTTTGTGTTTTTGTGACTCTCTGAAAATTCCTTTTTTTTTTCCCCCAACGGGAGAAGTTCAGTTGAGCTTATAAGTTCATGAATGTATCTTCTCATTGTAGACAAACTATTTTAAAATAATTATTTCTGAGAAGTAATGAAAATTCCAGTCTCTCTGTGTGGCATGCTTGTTAATGGTCTATCTGTCTAGTTTCATTTCTGGAGCTGTTGGTCAGGCAATTCTGAGATGTAATTATTCCTGAATACCCTTGTCATATGTAATAGGGAAGCTATAGCCTGAGGACAGGGCAGTCCAGGCAGCTGGAATAGCCTGGTCTTCCTGGTCATTTGACCCTGCCTCCATACTGATTCTGCTCTGCCACCCAAGAGCCAAGCAGACTTTAGTGGTAGTTCTCCTAATTACAGTGGCAGCTTTGGGGCCATCTTGGTATTTCATGAGTAGGTAAATGTGTCTTCAAAGAAGAAAGGCAAGTGTGTGACTTAGATGTGAGCACTGTTAGTGTTCTGCTACCATTTCTAGGTAGGCCTGGTCAGCCAACACAGGGCAGATGCTGGGGGAATTAGTAGTATGATCCTGGTGCCCCTTCCAAATCCCAGTGTCAGAGTGGGTCTTTGTGGTTGAAGGACCCACTCTGACACCGGGGACCAAAGCTTTCAAGTATTTGTTGGCTGCTGCTACGCTTGTGTAGCTGTGTGCTGCCTGCATTGGACTCTGGAGTGAGGAGCCTCTGGCTCAAGCCTCCATGTTGTTCACTTGGGCTAGCTGTGACAACCTAACAGGAACTCCCTCCTTTCCTTCAGGAGCTTATGTGCCAGCTTTGCAGGCAGATGGGATATTAAATCTCTTATTGGGAGAAGAGCACTTAGACTTGCCCAGCCAGAGGTTAATTAAATTGCCTTTCATACTAGTTTACCAGACAGCAAGATATTTAAAACCACATTGTGAATATGCAATCCATGAGTTAGACTAAGTTTTTGAACTTTTGAAATCTTTGATTGATTTTCTAATTCTGTCAGTTCTTTCCTGACAGAATTTTTGAGTGGGCCTTTCATTTTATATGCATGTATACCTCTAATTTTTCATCTTCCTGATATATTTATCATTATGAAATGTTTCTTTGTTTCATAGGTTTCTTAAAATGTAACATGATATTGAATCTGTGTGCATGGGCTATCAATCAGCCTTTTCTTTAAAGGGACAGATAGTTAATACCTTAGGTCTCTGTCTCATATATACATATATACATATATATATATTTCCTTTATATGACCCTTAAAAATGTAAAAATGATCCTTTACTTGACCTGCTGACCACAAATTGTCATTTTCTTATAGCAAATGTCAGAATTCTTTTCCTTTTTAGTTGAGTAATATTCCATTGTCTGTATCTACCATATTTTGCTTATTTATTCACCTGTTGATAGATCCTTGAGTGTTTCCATCTGAAGGCTGTTGTGAATAATGCTGGTATGAGTGTGACTGTGCAAACCACTCTACTAACAGCTCCTGTTACTTCTCAGGGCCATCCGAGAACTGTCTGCAAAGGCACTGCATAACCTGACCCCACAAGTACCTGAGTACATAGCCGCTCATGGTAGGTGTGCATACCACTTCCTGCAGCACTCATACGGTTGCACTTGTGTGCATATGTGTGCACATACACAGCAGAAAGATGTTCTGTTCTCATAGTAGATGAAGATGATGTCCTATGTCTGTTGCTGAAGAGTAAGTCGTAGGCTAAATCAGGATAGAATATGAAGACAAATGCAGTGTGTTTGTCCAGTGGCAGCTTTGGGTGGCATTAGGCACAGGTACCATCCACAAAACAAAGAATCTGTGGGTTGCATTGTATAGGTTAAAAATGATGAGGATTCCAGGGGCTCATTTGAGTCATCAGTGCCTCTAGATTGGTTTGTACTTAGAATTTGGAGCTGTTCTGCTTTCTCCTCCCTAAACACCGGAGGCTGAGGTTTTCTGCTCTCATTGGGAAAGAATAAAGAGTGAAAGTGCCTGTTACCTTTTATGGTTGTGTGGCCTTCAATCTACCTGCTCTCTTTAGGTAGAGGTGCAGATGGGAAAATCTGCAGATATGACCTTTTTCAGCTGTCCCTCACTGGGTATCTGGGGGCCTGTATGCATGTACTGATTTATATGCTGTGTCCTAGCACATTGCTCTGGTTGCTCAGGAGGGAGCTCTGCCCACCAGAAATAGTGGTGGTGACCTTGACCAACACCAGAGGAAATACTTCTAAGTAATGAGTTGTCCATGTGTGTCCTTCAACTTGACTACTGCAGTATTCCCAACACTATTGTTGATGACACTGAGCCCAGATCTACACACTAGACATGGCGCCATCCTCTCCTGCGCAGAGGTCACCTATGCCCTGTACAAGCTGGCTTCACAGAGTAACAGGTAGGAGATGTCATCTGGGAAGCTAGGTAACAATAGTGATTTTGGGTTTGAGAATAGCTTGTCTGCTCTGATTGTCGATCATGTGTTTTTAGGGTTCCATTTTATGTTGAGGTGGTCAGTGGTTAGGACTACTCTCCTCTTTTCAGGGAAGGACTGCTGGTTGGCATTTGGTTTACCAAGGATTCAGACAACAAGAGCAATGACACCTGTTTAGAGGTGGCGCTGAGCAGTTCATTTGTCACTCTGTGTGAATGTGTATCTGTGTGTGTGCATGCTGTGTGCATGTGTGCACTTGTGTGCCACAGAACACGTGTAGGTCACAAGAAACCTTGGGCATCTTCCTCATGCTCCACCTTGTTTAAGACAGTGTCAGTCTTGCTGCCCACCAAGCTAGCTGCCCTGTGAGCTTCAGATGTTTCCAGTCTTTCTGGGAGTACATACAAATGCACCACTGTGTCTGGCTTTTACCTGGGTTCTGAGGATCTGAACTCGGGTTGTTTGACTTGTGTGACAAGGTATTTTCTTGATGAGTCATCTCTTCAGTCCCCATTTGTTACTTTAATAATTTAAACTACTTGAAAGTGTAAGTTAGGGCTGTGCTATGGTGGTGTACTCCTTTAATCCCAGCACTTGGGAGGCAGAGGCAGGCCGATCTCTGAGTTCGAGGTCAGCTTGGTCTACAGAACAAGTTCCAGGACAGCCAGAGATACATATAGAAACTCTGTCTGGAAAAAATCCAAAAAGGAAAAACAAAAGGTAAGTTTGGAAGTTTCCCTTAGGCATATCCCCCACCCCCCCGCCCCCCATTGTCTGCATCTATAGTATAACTACAAAGCAAGAAGTCAGGACCATGCACAATGGTACATTCCAAGAGCTGTGTTATTTCCTTACATCACTGTGTGGTTGACTCCTCAAAAATAAGATCTTACAGACACAGTGCCATCTATGACCTGCCTTTAGGTTCAAGCTTGAAATTTGTACTTAAGTCATTTCCTGTTGTGTTAAGTGACTCCTTTGGGTTAAGGTCACAGCAGATGGGTACATGAACCTCATTCCTACCTATCAGCCACAAGGAGGCTTGGTTGTCCCTTGGACCCCAGAACCCAGCTCACAGACAAATGGGTGGAAAGGACACCTTGCTCTCCTTGGTTATGGTAAAAGGCACTTGGGCCATGACATTTCTCAGCAGTGCATTGTGATATTATTGTACATTTGAGATTCATTCCCAAGCTGTTGGGTTTATATGTGGCCCAGGGTGTTAGGCTCTACATGGTTCTACTCAACACATAAGAGATTTCAGACCTCCAGGGCATTGGGGCTCTGTGTGGCTCTGCCTAGTTAGTACCTAGCAGACTAGATGTCTAGTGAGCTGGAGTTAGTTACCACATAGCTCTGTCTAGCAAGTAATAGATATCAGATCCCCAAGGTGTTGTGGCTGTGCATAGTTATGCCTAAAACACAGGAGAATGTAGCTCCATAAATAATTGGCACTGCATAGCTCTTCCTGGCACATGCCATATCTCAGAAGAAAGCAGATGTTTAGTGTGAATTGTGATTTACATTATAGCATGTGCTTAGTGGTTACTATGTGAGTTAGGCAAAGTAGAACTCCTTGTTGAAGTCTTGAAGGGCTAGGTTGACTGTAGCAGAAGTCTTTCTGAGGACAGCAGAAGGCTCCTGTGGGAACCCATGTAACCCTGTAGGGGACTTACCACTTCCACAGTGTCAGCAGGGGCCTGATACTCAGTAAGGGTATTATGTCTTCAGCAAATTGGCTATAGATCAGAGCATTAAGGTAGCACCCAGATGCCCACATACTGAAACCAACACAGATTGTGTGTGTGTGTGTGTGTGTGTGTACGTGTGTACAGATGTACTTGTTCATGTGTGTGTGTATGGAAGCCAGAGATTGACAGTGGGTATCTTACCTTCCCTGATTGTTCTCTTATTATTTGTTTTTTTCTATTTTAAATTAAATTTAGTGGCTGAAGACAATGGCTCAGTAATAAAGAACACTTTCAGAAGACCCAGGTTCAGTTCCCAGCACCTGAATGACAGCTCACAACCCTTTGTAACTCCAGTTCTAGGGACTCCAGATACCTTCTTTTGAACTCCATGGGCATCAGTCATGCACATGGTACACATATACATGCTGGTTAAACACTCATACATATACAAAAATAAAATATTGAAATTACAATTATTTATTTGAGAGAGGGAGAAACAGAAACATGTGTGGGCATGAGTTTGCCATGACTCACATGTGGAAGTCAGAGGACAACTTGAGGGGAATCACTTCTTTCCTTCTACCTTGTGGGTCCCAGGGATTGAACTCAGGTTGTCAGGCTTAGCAGCAAGTGCCTTTGAGCCATCTCTTCAGCCCCCAACACAGCCTTAATTAAGGCAGAAGTGAGAGATCTTCAGGGATTGTGGGAGCATGAACAAGAAGCCGTTCTTTCTGAGTCTGTGTGTTCTTTCCTGTGAACCTGAGCTCCGGCTTAGTCCTTATTGGACTCAGTGCTATTTCACCCTCTGCAGGCCTGTCACAGACTACCTGGATGAGAAGGCAGTGCAAAGCCTGAAGGAGATCCACCAGCAGGTTTGTATGGCCCATCTGAACCCCTTCTGCGTGGACAGGACATGATGACTCTATGGGTTCTCTCCACCAACATTACTTTTGTTGGGGTTTATCTGGAATTGATAATTGTGCTAGACTTGTTCTCTGGGGCCAGAAGCCATCTTGTTGGGTGGTCATCATAGTCAGTGGGTTTCAGGGCTGTGTTGGTGTCTCACTGTGGGCCTTAACAGGAAGGAGTTCCCAGCTGAGGGGTTGGATGTCCTTCTAGAGGATTAGGTACCCATTAAAAAAAGGCCTTTTAATTCTACCTTTGCCCCTGTGGCCCTAATCTCCAGTCTCCTGAAATTTAACATTGAATTTTGTACATTTTGGGGAATGGGAAGCATGTATATTTTTCTGGGATTTTGGGATTCTCAAAACCTTCTATGACATAAAAGAGAAAAAGTATGAACCCAGGATATTTTCAAGGAATTAAAATTCCTCCACATTCCTAAGGAATTAAATGGTTTTATTATTTCTTGTTATAAATATTTTTTCCTTACAATTTTCCTCTTTTTATAATAGTGGTTTGTCTTAGATCATAATGACTGTGATGAGGCCATTTGGTTAGTTTTTACATTTCTTGCTTTAAAGTGGAGCCTGGCCTTCTTGCTCAGTTTTGGAAGTGAGGGTGAGGAAGGTGGCAGTTCCATGCAGAGGCTGAGAGAATGAAGCCTCTGTGTCCTCTGAACCAGGACTTCCTGTTTCTGAGGAGTGTGGTTAGTGACAGGGTTGCTGTTTTTAGTTTTTGTGGAAATTGAAGATATATCTAAAGAGTTTGGTGGAACTGACAGTGACTGTCCCAAAAATGTTGGATGTACTCACAACAGTGAACTAAATTAAACACCAGAGCCATATGGCAGGATTAGTTTTCTGCCTGAGTGGCAATCAGTGGGCCAGGGTGAAAGGGGCCACCCTCTTTATGTCTGTGTGCCTCAGTTTCCCTTTAGAGATAACTCACTTGAAGAACCTAACCAAGGCCAGGTACAATGAGGTGGGCCTTTGTCTTCTGACCTTCCTGATTGGCTGTCTGGCAACCTAAAGCCCAGCTCTGTCATTCTGCCATCATCCGTATGTTGATAGTAGTCACTGTCATATGCATAACTAATTATTTAACTGAAATAACTTAAAATAACTGACTTTTCATTCTTTAATTTCAGCTTTGTGATCGTCATCTCTATAGGTAAGCCTACAGAGTAAGACTTCTTATGTGTGTTGTCTGGAATAGCTGGTTCATTGAAACACTGAATTACATTTATGTGTGCATATGTAAAACACATGCCATGTGCACTGGTGGCTGTCAGAGGACAATTGTAGGAGTTGGTTCTTTCCTTCTATCTTTGGGTTCCAGGGATTGAACTCAGGTTGTCAGGCTTGGTGAAAGGTGCCTTTACCTGCTGGGCCATTTCGCTATCCCTCACCTTCACCTTCACCTGTCCTCACTGTTACATGTTCACTTTGAAGACATGCAGATGTCACTCAGGCCAGTGTTAAAGGGCATGAAGGCCACAATTCTTTGGTGTCTTTAGGCTTTTTGGAAGCTAAAGTCACAGGTCATGGCACCCCGTGTTTCACCGTGTCCTCGGCAGTTCTGTGGTTGAAGACAGTTGTATCCTGCCCAGATGAGCAGGTGTTCCCTATCTGCTTTTGGTGGCTCTTGGTTCTTGGGCCTTGAGTGCTCTCTGTTTCTGCAGTCTTCCTCCTTTAGATTCTGTGCAGGTAGGATAATACAGAAAGCCTTTAGGTCTGGTTCTTTCTCCTATTGTGTTTTTGAGATTCATCCATGTTTTAGTGTACAATATTTTTCTGTTTTGTTTTTAGACAAGGTCGTACTATGCCCCATTGTGGTCTTTTAAAAAAAAGTATTTTATGTGTATTGATGTTCTGCCTGACTATATGCCTGTAGACAACATGGGTACAGTGCCCAAGGAGGCCGGAAGGCATCTGGTTTTCTTCAGATGATTGTTAGTTGCTGCATGAGCACTGGGAATTGAACCTGGGATCTCTGGAAAAGCAGCTAGTGTTCTTTACTGCTGAACCATTTCACCAGCCCTGAAAATTACCTTTTTTTTTCCTTTTATTATTTTTTATTGTTTTTTCAGACAGGGTCTCACTATGTTGCCCTGGCTGGCCTAGGACTCACTGTGTAGACCAGATTGGCCTTGCATTTGCAGAGCTCCATCTGTCTCCCAAGTGCTGATAAGAATGCACCACCACATGTGGCCTTACTCTACTGGCAGTTCACCTGCTTCAGTTTCCCTGTGCTGGAATTCTATCAACCTATTTGTTTTGTTTCATTTGTGTCCACTCTCACTGCTGAGAAGCAATGTGTGGGCTCAGGGTGTCATCTCAACTCAGGGTACAGTATGGAATGAAGCTGCTGGGCACATCAGCTTGTATCTTAGTGTACTTGTGTGTCCCTTTCCTTGAGTATATTAGGGATGGTTTTGCTGGGTCATTTGACAGGTGTATATCTTTAAGAAACTAGTAGGTTTCTTTGCAGATCACCCAACCCTTAGCCCTGTGTCCTAACTAGCTCCACATCTGAAAGTTTGTGGTCTGCAGGGTATACTGTAGTGGTATTCATTGTTTCTAATTTGTTTGTGAATGTGGTTTATGTGTCCCCAGTAACTAAGTGATGCTGAGCATCCTGTGCTGACTGAGCACTGCCTGTCTCCTGTGGAGTGACCATTCATTCAATTCCTTTTCCCCACACTTTGAGATGGGGTCTGTCTGCATAGTCCTGGCCATTCTGGAACGCTTTATGTAAATCAGGCTGGCCTCAAACTCACAGAGGGCTGCCTTCCGAGGGCTGGATTAAGGCTGTATGCCACCACGTACAGCCCTTACTCACTTTCTTAAAAATACCCACATCTGTCTTTTCTTGTTGAGCAGTCAGAGCTCTGTATATTCTGGATCTGAGTTCTGTTAGACACTGGATTTCCCTGTTTCCCTCCCACTCTGTTCCATTTCTTGCTGTGGTGTTTCTTCTTGTGGTGTGGCGCCAAGCACTTACTGTCCTGTACTCTTGAAGTGGGAAGCCTCCCTTCCTGTATCTTACTGACTGCTTTCCAAACCTTTAAGAGTAGGTAGTGATGGTAGGTGCACATGGTGAGCCTTTGTGGAGCTAAGATTGTCCCCATTTGGTCCTCTGGGCCTGTCTGTCACGTAGTCTCACCATATTAACCACTGCTTTCTGTGAGGACTCTGAGACATTTTCCTTTCTTGCTTTTTTCACTACCTGTTTCTGAACTGTGCCTAGGTCTAAGTAAAAATTCCTTTTTTTTTTTTTTTTTTTTTTAGCAGTAGGATAAAATGACTTCCAGAAAACTTACTAAAACAATTTAATTTGGAGGACTGGAGAGATGACTCAGCAGTTAAGAGTACTGGATGCTTTTCCAGAGGACCAAGGTTTGATTCCCAGCACCCACATGGCAGCTCACAACCATCCGTAACTCCAGTTCTGGGGGATTTAATGCCTCTTCTGACTTCTGCAGGCACCAGACATGCAGATGGTACACAGATATACATCAGGCAAAATACCCATGCACATAAATTTTTTTTAATCTATTTAATTTTTGCAGTGTTTGCCTAAAGCTACAGAAGAGACTGTTTTAAATAGTATAGAGATTTGGGAGAATAATGTGATTTTATTTGTAGAGCTTGTGATAAGCTACAAGGTGTCAAAGAAGTAGCATCTCAGTCCCCAAATAGGATCATAGGCACCCTTTGTGGATGATGATGACTGGATTGCTGCTGAGATCCATGTTTCTGGCAGTCACAGTATATTCTGAATTACATTAGTCAGACTGATTTTGTAGCAGGGTTATTGACAGTGAGAGGCTTGGGAAGACTCCAGCCTGGTGGCTGTATCTTAAGATGAGTGTTCATCACTGTTCTTAGCCCTGTGTTGGAAAGCAGATGTAGGGGGTTTCCTAATCTGCTATTTATCCTGTAGATTAATTAAACTTTTTTGAATAAAGCTCATCAATTTTAATTTTGTAAGATTTGGCACACTTTTTCAGAGTCATAGCCTGTAACTACCACCCTGAGGTAGATAGGCCTCCCCCATCTTCTGGGACTACAGACCTGCTTTCTGCTGTTCTAGGTTAAATTTTTTCTTCTGCTCTTTTTAATCTTCTGTTAACTATGTTTGGCATAATTCTTCTTTAACATGTTCAAGTTCTTATAGTGTTCTGCATGTTCTCTGTGTCTTTTCCATTGTGGTTGATATATTGTGCACCCTAATAAACTTATCTGGGGGTGAGAGAACAGAACATCCACTAGATAGACTTAGAGGCCAGAAAATGGTGGCACTCACACCTTTAATCCTAGCATTATGGAGGCAGAGATCCATCCAGATCTCTGTGAGTTCAAAGCCACACTGGAAACAGCCAGGTGTGGTGACACACACCTTTCATCCCAGGAAGTGATGACAGTAAGCAGAAAGGTATATAAGGTGTGAGGACCAGGAAATAGAGACTGTTAAGCTTTTAGGCTTTTAGCAGCAGTTCAGCTGAGATCCATTTGGATGAGGACACAGAGGCTTCCAGTTTGAGGAAACAGGATCAGCTGAGGCATTGGCGAGGTGAGGTAGCTGTGGCTTGTTCTGTTTCTCTGATCTTTCAGCGTTCACCCCAGTATCTGGCTCCTGAGTTTTTTATTAATAAGACCTTTTAAGATTTGTGCTACATTCCATTTTCCCTCCTCCTTTTGCTTACATTTCCTTCCATCCTTTTAGACAATATGAGGAATATAATAGCTGCATTAATGACCTCATGTGTGACCTTTATCAGCTTGAACATTTCTGGGTTATTGATTCCTGTAGTTGTGGTCAGGCTTTCCTGGTAGTTCTCCATTAAATTCTCCACTAAATGGAGGTAGTTCTCCATTAAATTTACATTCTGGATTTAGAAAACACACACACACACACACACACACACACACACACACACACACACACAC
>CABHPH010146035.1:44071-57442 GCA_902168325.1 Peromyscus nudipes | reverse complement strand
CACACACACACACACACACACACACACACACACACACACACACACACTCACTTTTTCTGGTTTTGTTTGAACACTTTCAAGACTGCATCAAAGCCTTGGGTTGTCCAGAGCAGTGTGAACCTGCTTCTGACGCACAGCCACTATGAGGATCCTGCCATGGCCTTTCCTTCTCGGCTGATGGAGAGTGTTCCCAGCCTGAGTATATCTGAAAAGCATCCTTCTTCCATGTGTTTTCTTCCAGGCTAGAGTCCTTCTTGGCACATACAGCTCAGTGTCAGCCATAGGACCTCTTCTGTCCTCTATCTATGCTGCAGGCTCTGGCCTTCATGGCTTCATTCACTAATCATCTCCCCCTTTCAAGCCAAGGGGTTCCACTTGTGCTTCACCCACATCTGCCCGTGGGAACTTGTGTGGCGGTGCCCTGAGGTATTAGAAGTCTCCCTGCTGCACTGGCTTCCAGATTCTGCTGTGTAGCACACATATTCTCTGGTTTCCTAATTGTTTAAGGCAGATCTTGTTACTGTTTGGGCCAGAAGCTAAAGCCTCCCAAGCCAGTGCTGTTTTCTCATCTGAGCACTTCCTAGCTCCTGCTTGCTAGCATTACAGGTTGGGTAGCTTCTGGCAGGCAGGATGGACAATGATGAACATTAGTGTACTTTGGGCCACATGATGGTCATCTTGGCATTGTTGTGAAGTGTGGTTAAGCAGCATTTGAGATTGGTTCTCTGTGCTTTATCAGTGATGACCAAGATTCCTGTGAAAGCTTAACAGACAAGAGTCTGCCAGAGGATGATCTTGCCACAAATTTTTGTTTCTTTCCAAAAATGTAGCTCACACTTTGGGGGACTAAGTCCCCTAATTAAAACTGTCATAGTTTCTGGTGCCCGAAGTTGTATCTCTTGCTTGGTGGAGTGTTTCATGTTTTATGTGTAAAAGATTTTAATTCTCTGTTTTTTGTTTTTTTTTTTTTTTTTAATTTTTAGGGGTCTGGGAGGAGAGCTTATGAGACAAGCAGGTAGGTCTGGGGCCAGAAGCTGCTGTCCTTCATTCTGGTATGGGGAGGAGTATCCTGAGGTCAGGCCAGAGTTAAAAATCTTAGTCCCTCAAAGCTTTGGTAGCTGTGGGTGGGCCTAGGGACACATCAGCTGCAGATTTCTTCTTTATACTAAGTACTACAGAGTAAGGAATGGTTAATCAGATCATATGTTCATGTCCACAGGGATCTCAGCATAATCAGGTGAATATTCCAAATTAGTTGAATGTAATAGAACTCTTGCTGGCTTATCTGGGGGGATATCTCCAGATATCCTGGCAGTACTGGCTGCAGTGGCAGCTGATACCCTGGTTTGGTGTATGTGTGTGTTGGGGGAGGGGCAGGTTTTGGTGTGCTGGTGTGGCCCAAGTTGAGACCAATCAGAACTGTCAGTGTCATCTTCGAATGCTCTGCAAGTCTGGACAGCAGTCCCAAGTGGGCTCTGACTACACTTGGGGAGATGGCCTCTATACTGTCCCTCACAGCCTGCTACAGTCATCTGGAGGCTGGATCTTAGGGTCTACATTCAGAGGCCATGTTTCTACAGGCAGGTCTACTGTGAGTCCTGGCATTATCCATGTGGTGGACAAGGGTGGGACAGAGCCTCCGGCACAGGTGGTCTTCGATACCCCTCATTGGGGTAGAGAGGTGACACCAGTCACAAGCCGAAGAGCTTAAGGCTCCTGGGGTCAGTTTGAAAGCAGTGCTGTCATGCTTGTTACCCAGCCACCAAGGGCTGGCGGGCACTTGACATTTCAGACAGAACAGAGATGACAGCACCTATGTAGAGGCATGGGGATTCGAACAAGTTGTTCAGTGTATGTCCCAGGCTGCCTATACAGGGGAGTGGCCAATCCAAGGAAAACCAGAGTTGAGCCCCATTGGTACTTATACAGGTATCACTCAGGAAGATAAGAACTGTATGCTAGATGTGATAGACTATGAAACTCCCTGTAAAGAAGTTTGTAAAGGAGTTTCTTGAGGAAGGCAGAGAATACACAGTATAAAGCAGACAGAACTGAGGCCAGTGGCAGCTAGAGGATTCATTTGTGCATTGAGTGGATATGAGTATGGAGGTCTTGGGGATAGATACTAGGCACATATATCCTGGCCCTCATAGATTCCAGAAGCTCGTGAATTAAGAGGTTAGCTGTGGCTTTTTAGCATCAGGAGGTTAGAACTCATACAGGAGGTTGTTGAAGAAAAGCTGAATGGGGATGAAGCTTTATGAGCCTTTCTATAGCTGTCCCTGAGGTTCTCAGATGAGGTTGATAAGGCTCATGTGCCACCAGGGATTTACTATGGTTAAGCAATGAATTTATCTTTGATGGTTCTTGTTGAAACACAGAATACATTTAGATGAAGTGTTTGAAGCTTGATTTCAGTTTACTGGGTAGTCCTAACAGAACAGCTAACCTGACCATCTGGAGGGCTTCTTCTCACTGATATTGCTCCTGAGATGCTGCCAGCACAGATAGCTTTTCTTGTATCTGAGCTCCCAATAAATGGCTGTCCCTATAGGTCTGAGAGTTATGGGTGGGCTCCTGGTGTGGAAAGTCAGAAGGGCCAGGTTTAGCCAGTATACTTGTACATGTACCTTTGGAAATTGCCAGCTAAGTGCAGAAGAGCATACTCAGTTTCAGGCACCCATAGCTGAGATGAACAGGACTCTGTGGCCTACTGTGTCCCTTTTACACCTCTTGCATGCCCCAAGGGACATGATCTTGCAACAGCCACTTTCTTCAGGTATGGAGAAGTCTCTCTACTGAGAGGTACCAGCTCCACTTTGCTCTACATATGTCAGCTTAGGCTCTTGAGTTTGATGCTGCAGCTGGAAACTCTGGAAGTTGGAACTGGTCTCTGTCAGCTGACACATGGAATGCTGGAACTGAAACCATACAGCTGAGCCTGTGGCCAAGATGGGAATGTAAACTCTGGGATGTGACTTTTCTTAGACCCTAGTAGATCCAGTTTATTATATAAAAACAAAACAGCGAACCAAAACAATAACAGCAAATTTCTTACTTTGAAATACCTACTGACTCTTGGTAAGTTAAAAAATTAGTAGCAGACATGTGCATCTTTGTGTAGATTCTCCCAGTGGTGTCCTCTTTCATAATACCATGCTCTCAGGGCCAAGTATGGGCAGGGCACCATGTTGCTCTCTAGACCACAGGATTGTTGGCTGTTTCACTGTTTTCCCATATCTAGCTCTGGCTAGCCTGGATCTCACTATGTAGCCCCTGTTGACTTCAGACTTGCAGTCATGCTCCTGCTTCTACCTCCTGAGTGCTGGGATTACAGGTGTGTGCCATCACAGTGCCTGGCTACTATCATCATTGTCTGGTGATGGTGAACATTTTTTTTTTAATTATTAGCCAGGCGTGGTGGCATACACCTTTAATCACAGTACTGGGGATGCAGAGGCAGGCTGATCTTTGTGAGTTAGAGGCTAGCCTGGTCTACAAAGCAAGTTTTAGGACAGCTAGAGTTGTTACACAGAGAACTCCTGTCTCAAAAAAACTGAAAAAAAATTAGTTTGTTTGTGTGTGTGTGTATGTATGTCAGTGGTATGTGCACATGAGTGCAGGTGCCCTCAGAGGCCTGTAAAACACACGGGATCCTTGAAGCTGGAGTTATAGGAGGTTGTAAGCTGCCTGATATGGGTGCTAAAAACTGAATTAAGGTCCTTAGGAAGATCAGTAAGCATTTGTGACAGCTGAGCCATCTTTCCAGCCTTTTGAACATCTTTTTATATCCTTTTTTATTTCCTTTTCTAAGTTGATAAAATATAGTTAAAATTCATACATAGGACAGACCTCCAAGAAAAGTATTTTTAAAAATAGTGAGGACTTGGATTTCCCAGCACTTTAAACATACTGTAAAACTATTCTATTCCTAAGAGAATGATGTTTTTAGGAAACTGGATGTTGTAGAAGAATGTGGGATTGAATTCATGTCAAGGTGTTTGCAGTCTTGGTGAAAGGGCCTTTCACTGGATGGATGGTGTTACTACTCTTGGTCATGGGAAAGAAAACAGAATTGTATCTGTGCCTCACACAGTCAAAACCACCTTGTGATTCCCTAAAAACTTGAGTTTGAAAAATATAGCTGGAAAAAATTTCCAAGAAGTTTTGAAGACATTATTTCTTTAAAATGTTCCTTGATTTGGAAAATTTCAAATCTGCACAAAGGTGAAGACAGGTGGTGTGATGATCCCTGTCGCGTAGCTAGCTGCACAGGGTAAAGGTGCTGTTGATGCTCTGTCTGCTCCCTGGCACCTCCAGATTCTAAAGCAGGTCTCATGCCCTGTCATGATGGGACTGGGAGTGTTTCCAGCTGGTTTGGTTTTGTGGCTTTTGTCATTATGACCCCTAGGAAAAGTAATAGTAGTTCATGAGACAGAAATGAAAGGAAACAATTGCCTATATATGGAAGAATATATTATGCAAAAAGTTCATAGACAAAATGTAGATACATAGATAGGAATAATAGATTAAATATTGATACATGTATTTCATATGTGGCAGAAAGACACTTTAAAATGGCCAATAAAAATAAGTGATTTGGGGAAGGGATTCAAGGCAGGCCAACTATATAAATGTTATTCATTGGGGTAAACCAAATACCCTGTAAACTGGTGGCAGGGAGATGCTTATTTATGTATGGATCAAAGGAGTTTGTTTTTCAGGTCCTCATTTAGTGCAAAGTACCCTGGTGCTGAGATGTGGGGCAAGGGTTTTCTTTTCTGGAACACGAAGTATGTTGGTGACAGAAACAGGCTAGGACTATCTCGTGGAGTAAAAGTGTGTGGTTTCTTTATTTTGGCATTTGCAGTATGGGTTTTACTTGGAAGTGTGTCCAATCTCTTTTCTGCATCCTGTAAATTTCCTGGGTTGATGGGTAGTCTTATTCCTGCAGGTGTGTTTACAGCTACCTTGTTTGCAATGAAGAGAATGGGTGGTTTGGTCCATCTGGCAGAAGAATGAATGGACTACTTTGTATTCATGTTACAGCATTTTGTACGTCTGTGGAAGAGCATCTGAAATGCTGCAGGCTGGTTCTGTTGTTGCTGGGCACAGGGTGGGGTCATCTACAAAGGCTACCCTGCTTCCAGAGGCCTCTTTCCTTCTGGCCCTCTCCCCCTTGTGGCTGTCATGGGCTGTGTCCTAGTTTTGGCTCTTGTGGGTCCTATGCTATGGAAAAAGATGGGCTTACCTCTGTGTGTTATTTGGGTTCCTCAGCTGGTGGGTGATGGGGTATACCATGAGCAGGGGGAACGCTGGATGTCAGCACTGTGATCTTGAAACTCTGTTGTCCTAGTGCAGCTATGCCATTTGCCCCCATTTGTGAAGCCTTCCATCATGGACTTCTAGGTGAGGAGAGGATGCTGGATGATTCCTCTCTGATGACAATTGGACCAGTCACCAGTCTGGTCACAGGAGACAGCCAGTTCAGGCTACTTGTAAGACAAATTGCCAAACAGTCTTATTAATAAAAAACAAAAACAAAAACAAAAACCTGAAGCCAGATATTGGGGTGAAAACTGAGAGTTCAGAGAAGCAGAAAGAAGCCAGCCACGTTCTTACCACTAGGAAATCCTCAGCCCAAGAGAGAGCTACTTCCTGTATACTCACGCCTATATCCTTTCTGTGCCCTGCCACCTCACGTCCTCTTTCTGCCCAGCTCTATCACTTCCTGTCTGTCTGTACAGACCCCCAGACCTCTTTGGTTAACTAGCACTGGGATTAATGGCATGTGCCACCATGCCTGACTCTGTTCCCAGTGTGGCCTTGAACTCACAGAGATCCAGATGAATCTCTGCCTCCCGAATGCTAGGATTAAAGGCGTGTGGTACCACTGCCTGACCTCTGTGTTTAATATAGTGGCTGGCTTTTTCCTCTGATCCTCAGATAAGCTTTATTAGGGTGCACAAATAAAATATCACCACAGCTACTTATCCACTATTGCTAGGAGTCTAAGCTGGGGTCCTACCCATAGACTCCTGGGGGATTCCCCTGTACCAGGTTTCACCTGACTTTGAAATGCACCCCTAGCAGTCTCCCTTAGCACTCTCCCCCTCTGTGCCCGCCCCCTAACCTGATCATTCATATCCCCATCCCCACTGGCCCTCAGTCCACTCCTGAAGTCTCTTCTATTTCCCCTTCCCAGGGAGATTTGGGTGTCTCCCCATGAACCCTCCTTGTTACCTAGTCTCTCTGGATCTGAATTGTAGCATAGTTATTCTTTATTTTACAGCTAATATCCACTTATGAGTGAGTAAATACCATGTTTGTTTTTCTTGGTCTGGGTTACCTCACTCAGGTTTTTTTCTAGTTCCATCCATTTGCCTTCAAATTACCTGGTGTCCTTGTTTTTAATAGCTGAGTAATACTCCATTGTGTAAATGTACCACATTTTCTTTATCCATTCCTTGATTGAGGGACTTCTAGGTTGTTTCCATGTTCTGGCTATTACAAATAAAGCTACTATGAATATAGTTGAGCAAATGTCCTTGTGGTATGATTGAACATCCTTTGGGTATGTGCCCAAGAGCGGCACAGCTGGGTCTTGTTGGTCCAGTATCTTAAGTTGTCTTCCATATGTAAGTCACATGCCAACCTGTTGTGTTCCTAACCATGGGTACAGTCATTATTTTCTTATGTCACAAATCAACACAATAGCACTAACAACTTTAGGCCCAAAGTCCTTCTAGGACTTACCTTTGAGGGTAGTGGGCTTTACTGCTCTGTTTCTCACAAACTGCAGTCTGGGGCTGCCCTGGATTGCTCTTCCATAATGAACCTGTGCCTTACGTCGTACACTCCCAGATGTCCTCTTGCCATACACATGTTGTATCTCTGGTGCTTACCTGCCCTGTATTCTGAACCCCAGGTGCTCACCTGTCCTATACCTGGGTACTTCTAGGTGTTCATCCAAGCCCTCTGACTATGCAGCCATTTGAGACTTTGTTCCTTGGGGCATATGTATTTGGGTCCAGTACAGCTATTGCTTCCTTGTGAGCATTTTTGTTTGTTTTGTTGTGGTTGTCCTTTTGTGAGACAAGATGGACCTTAGGGCCTGGAGCATTGCTAGTACAACATATCAGAAAAAAGCAACATAAGGAAGGCTTATATTTGCTTACTGGTTAAGGGAACAGACCATCATGGCAGGGAAAGTGAGACAGTGAGAGCAGCTAGTTGTGGCTTCAGAGTGTGAGGAGCTGGTTACACAGCATATGCAGTTAGGAAATAGAGATGGATGCTGATGCTCCACTTTATTGGTCATGGAGAAAAACCATGGAGTGGTGCTGCCCACATCTTCTCCTCTAGGAAGCTTCTCTAGAAACTCTCAACCGACTCTCAAGGAGTTATTCTAAGTCCTATCAAGTGACAGTCTAGATTTTCCTAGGACCCAAGCTAGGCTAAGATGCTCTACCACCAGTCTTTAAAAGTGCTCTTACCCTGACGTGGATCTCTGGGTTTACACAGGTTTGTTTGTTTTGTTTTTGTTTTTCGAGACAGGGTTTCTTTGTGTAACAGCTCCAGCTCTGGCTGTCCTGGAACTCACTCTGTAAACCAGGTTGGCCTCAAACTCACAGAGATCCACCTGCCTCTGCCTCCCTGAGTGCTGGAATTAAAGGTGTGCACCACCACGCCTGGCTTACACAGGTTCTTTTTAAGAGGAGGGGTCTTCAAGCTTCTGTGTCCAAGCTAGCTCTGGAGTATATTCTTCCTGGTGTCCATCTGAGGAGATAGCCTGGACTTGCTTATGGCCTGGACTTGCATGAAAGGTGGATGAGAGAGTTAGGTGCTGGTGATGCACTTTTGGAAAATAATGTTTTTTTCTTTTTTCATAGTGTGCGTTTTAATAGAGAACTTGTCACTTTCCAGAATGCCTTTTAAAGGTGACACCGTTATCGGTAGGTGCTTTCTTCAATGACACAGATATCATTTTCTTAATACTGTTATTCAAGTTACAAAATAAGAGATGAACTTGTTGGGGTGGGATGAAGGATTATATTTGAAAGGGTCACAGTATTGATATATCTTGTCTTGAAATTGCCGCAAACTCCTGCCACTTTCTTCCCTAGAAAGGATAGGGAAGTTCTTCTGGAACCCTTCATTGGCACTCTTAGCTATAGCTCTGCCTGTCACCATTGAACCCAATCCTGAACATTTGTGATCATTCCTCTCCTGGTACTTAGTTATTGCCCAAATGGCTCTTATTGCTGAAACAGGGAGCAGTTTTCCTCAAACCTGCTCTACCATAGTCTAAAGGTACTAATTTTGTTTAGCTGAACAGAGTAAACATATCTCCAGTTCATTTATTGAATATAGTTGAGTTGAAGTTGGGTTTAAGTTGTCAGGGACCAGGAGAGATTGTCCAAGAGAGAGAGAAAGAAGAAAAGATCACTTGAAACTTTCAACTGTAAACAAAACAAAAAGTTCCCTATCATGATGTGCAAGTCTTTGGTTTACAGGGAATGGCATTTTCTGCACAGTGGTGGTAGCAGCAGGGCATGGGGGCGCTGACTTTTAGCAGCCTGGGGTGGGCTTCCTCCTGGAACTGGGGCCCTTGGACTTTTATGCAGTCTGAAGAATGTTCACTCTGGAGTTTCTCCAGGATGCATTCTAGAGGTCACCATCTGTCTTCTCTAAGACTAAGCAGAAGATGTTTGTTGTTTTAAATGTCAGCTGAGTACTCCGAGGTAGGTGAGTCATTGTCTTTACTTCTTTGGCAGATGGTTGGCAGTGGCTGATAAATGACACTCTTAGAAGTCTTCACCTTGTTTCAAGCCATTCCAGACAACAGATCAAGGTATGCTAAGCAAGATTTCTTTCTCCTGTACAGAGAGTGATGGTAATGCTGTCCATAGTGCCTGTCTCAGTGGCCCTTTGATACACTAACCTCACAATCCACAACACCATCATTGGGCCTACATGATTTACACAGGTAGCCTAGAATGGCCATTAGTAACCGGAAATTTTATTCTTTTTTTTTTTTTAAAAGATTTATTTATTTATTATATATACAGAAGAGGGCACCAGATCTCATTACAGATGGCTGTGAGCCACCATGTGGTTGCTGGGAATTGAACTCAGGACCTCTGGAAGAGCAGTCGGTGCTCTTAACCTCTGAGCCATCTCTCCAGCCCCGGAAATTTTATTCTTTCTTACTACACTTTATGTC
Source organism: Peromyscus nudipes (assembly GCA_902168325.1). NCBI lineage: Eukaryota > Metazoa > Chordata > Mammalia > Rodentia > Cricetidae > Peromyscus > Peromyscus nudipes. The sequence goes on along the minus strand of CABHPH010146035.1, from coordinate 48,216 downwards.
TTTACCAGTCTTTTTCTCTATTTTGATAGTAATAATATGCTTAGGTTTAGAAAGTATTCACATGAAAATGAGAAACACACAAACTAGACTCTACTTGGACAACAAGAAGCGAGGGCTTATGTTCATGTTTCGGGGTCAGATGGCCTTGGATTGGCAGAGCTGTGACATGTAACCCATGTTTTGGGCAGTAAGCTGTGATTGCTGATGTTTTAGAAAGGCTCTGATGTGCCAGAAGAGGAGTGGAAGCACACTCAAGCTTCCGTGAGCCCTGCCTACCCAGGGCTTCTGTCTGTTTTGTGTCTGTGGAATTCTGGTATAGTCTTCCTGGTTAAATTTGGAGGCCTCATGGTTGATGTCTCAGAATTTTCTTTTAAACTATCCGTAATCAAGTCCCACTGGCCATGATCATGATATTCTTTGCTCCTTAATTAGTACATGTAGCATCTCTGTGGTGTACTGAGGGAACTCCTGTGCTGATTTTCACCCTGCCCTTCTCAGTTCCTTTCTCCTTGGTTTTGGGGAGGGGTTGAATGGAAGGTTTGAATTGAGTTGGAGTCATCTATTGCAGACTGTAGAGGTGGGGAACCAAGGAAATGCCACACCACCACCTCCTGATTGTGTGATACTGCATCATCCTGCCTCCATCAAGGTTTCTGGGGCTAACATTGATTCCTCACCTTCTCTGTTCTGAATATATTTGTTTGAGATGCCAGTGGACCCTCCTATTCTCTAAACCAGGTTCTACCAGGGCTGCCTTGAGCCCTTGTCCACAAACGAACACAACCAATCCCCACATTGCTTCTGCTGGGAAGGGAAAAAAATGTTTTGTCTTATATTAACTGTGCCTTATGAAGACACATAAAAATTGTATTGTATGGAAGAAATAGAGTTCTCACTTTAGGCTTACTAATGCAGAGAATTTAAAGTGGTTGATACATCTGACAGGTGCGGATAAAGTAGACACATTGGAAAGTCAGAAGATTTATTTGAGAAACCAGAGTGTGGCAATGACATACTTTAATTTGTTTTTAAACATAATCACTGTGCCAGACTGCAGTGCCCCATGCCTCTGTGGCTGAGCACTTTTCAGACAGACCCTCTTTTCACTCATGTCCTCTTGTGTTTTAGGAGGCAGCTGTCTCGGCCCTGGCCGCCCTCTGCAGCGAATACTACATGGAGGAGCCTGGGGAGGCAGGCTTTACCATTGAGAGTGAGTGAGCTATATGCTGGGCCTAACGCAGGGATCCACAGTGCAGGCTGGGTTAGGTGACGCCCAGGAAGCAGCCCTGTCTGATTACCTTTCTGGAGTTAAGCTCTTGGAACCCACCTGGCTCATGCCAGGCAGCTGGGCTGTGGGGAGAGGGGTTCTCAGTTACACAGTAGCCTTCACATGGCTCCTCCTGAGCCACTTGGGTTCAGGACACGTCCTTAGATTCATCCAGACAGCATAGCTGCCTAAAGAGCCCTTAATATCTCTGAACAGGGAGCTTCACTGGGACATGACTTCCTAGAAACTCTGTATAAAAATCACATGTCCATTCCGAGCCGTGGTGGTGTGCACACCTTTAATCCCAACATTCAGGAAGCAGAGGCAGGTGGATCTCTGTGAGTTCACGGACAGCCTGGTCTACAGAGTGAGTTCCAGGACAGCCAGGATTGTTTCACAGAGAAACCCAGCCTTGGAAAAAAACAGCACACACACATAAGGAAACCTTAAAACCACCTTATACAATTTTTCTTATATCTTATATATTAGTTTGAAGGTATATCTGCATCAGAACATTGTCCTGGCTTACCTGATACATTTAACTTGTATTTCTGAGGGGTACCACTAGATATAGGCCACTTCTAAACATTTCTTTCTCTTCAGGGGAGCTGATTCCAGAGTACCTTGCTGAGCTCCAGTGCCCAGAGGAGATGACCCGCTGTGGCTTCTCCTCAGCCTTGGGTGCCCTCCCAGGTTTCCTTCTCAGGGGTCATCTGCAGCAGGTGAGGGTGCCAACAGCACCAAGAGGGGACAGATAGGAAGGGCTGGCAACTAATCTGCCCGCCTCTGGTTGGGAAAGAATTCTCAGCATTAGCACAGGTGGCCATGAAGGCAGGCTGCTGGACCGGCACGCCAGTGGGCTAACTGCTCTTGCAACACACACTTAGAGAGCTGTGCTCAAGTTTGTAGTGTAGGAAGGCACTATCTGAAGAAGCTGTGGCTACCTGGATGAGGAAACAGTAGCCTCTGTACAGAAGCTAGTGCCTGAATATGTTTTCTCTTCCTGCAGCCATCTCAATTTATTTCCCAAATAATAAGGCCATGTAGTTAAAATTCCTTATGAAATGTTATGTCCCTTGGGTCCCTTGTGTTGCACTTGTTTGTGGTCATGGTGGGTAAAGACAGTTGTGAGCGGAGATGCGGGAGACCCATATCCAGCCTGCTGTCCTATGGGCTTCTTTTCTGCCTGTGCCTCAGAAGACTATATCATGTGTTATTATTATTTTTTAAAAAGATTTCTTTTTTTAATATTTTATTTATTTTTGTTTAACGCACATTGGTGTTTACCTACCTGTGTATCTGTGAGGAGGTGTTGGTTCCCCTGGAGCTGGAGTAAAGACAGTTGTGAGCTGCCCTGTGGGTCCTGGGAATTGAACCTGGGTCCTCTGGAAGAGCAGCTAGTGCTCCCAGCTGCTGAGCCATCTCTCCAGCCCCTATATCATGTATTATTGTTTCCTTTTTGGATGCTATTACTCTTATTAAGGCAGTGGCAACCTTAAAAGAGCAAAGTGGTTCCTGCCCTACCCTCTCAGGCTTACCGGGCCCCCTCATCCAGCCCCTGTGATCTTGAAAGGCCTAGAGGTATTTTCTTTGCCGGGTGGTGGTGGCACACACCTTTAATCCTAGGACTTGGGAGGCAGAGGCAGGCAGATCTCTCAGTGAGTTGAAGGCCAGCCTGGTCTACAAAGCGAGTTCCAGGACAGCCAGGACTGTTATAAAGAGAAATTCTGTTTTGAAAAACAAAACAAGGGGGCTGGAGAGATGGCTCAGTGGTTAAGAGCACTGGCTGCTCTTCCTGAGGTCCTGAGTTCAATTCCCAGCAACCACATGGTGGCTCGAAACCATCTGTAATGAGATCTGGTGCCCTTTTCTGGCATACAGGGATACATGCAGACAGAACACTGTATACATAATAAATAAGTCTTAAAAAAAAAAGATACCCCGTTAACACACTTAAAAAAAAAAGAAAAGAAAAAACAAAACCAAAAAAAGAAGTATTTTCTCTGCTGGTTCCACTATTGTAAGCCTTGAGTTGAGAAGCAGTTGATTGAGAGGCTTGTTCATTTCTTACAGGTAGGTTTTTATCCCAGGTTACCTCTGTCTCTCAGTATCATTTTCTCACACTGTCTCATCTGCTTTGATGTAGCCTGCTCTCTCCCTATTGTCTGTCCTTCTTAGCATCCTATATCACTTGTCCTTGCTTAAGCCCTGGGCATACCTCTAGCCTGACTCTGGAGACTTTCCTTTCCCCACTCACCTAGTCCATGAAGCTCATGCACTTTTTTCCTCTGAGTTGAAACACCAGGCTTGGCCCTGCCAACACAGCCCCAGGATGCTCTTGCTATTGTTTGTCCCTGCTGCCTACCACAAGCTGGGATGCTGTAAGACAAGCTCTCCACATTTGCCTCTATATAAATTGGTTCCCTTTCCTTCTGTGGGATCAGGCAGCTTTTGATGATGTGATGAGTAGGTCTTTTACCCTAGTTATTACGAGTATAGCTATCGTAATATTATTATCGTAGTATTATCGTAATACTATTAGTTATTACGAGTATAGCTATCGTAATAACTAAACTCACCCGGGGGTTTATCTACCTGAAATGTGGATAAACATGAAAGATTTTAGAACTGAACTATCAGTTCAAGAAGTAATAACCCTGGGCCTACAAGGTGGCTCAGTGAATAAAATCACTTGCTGGGCAAGCCTGGTGACCCAAGTTTGATCCCTAAAACCTGCATAAAGGTAGAGAGAACCAACTCTACAAAGTTATCCTCTAACCTCCACATACAGGCTGTAGCGCATATGATTGTGTACACACACACACACACACACACACACACACACACACACACGGGGTGGGGGGAATGGGTGGGAGAA
>CABHPH010146035.1:19216-43971 GCA_902168325.1 Peromyscus nudipes | reverse complement strand
CACACACACACACACACACGGGGTGGGGGGAATGGGTGGGAGAAAACATGTAAGTATTACTGCTCATTTCTTGTTGGGAGCCAGAATGTCAACTGTCCCCTGTCCAAGATGGGAACAATAGACATGAATATCTTGTAGGGATGAGTCCAGATCCATAGCAGTTGCTAGAGTTTGGGTACAGCAGAGGGGAGGCTGTGGGATGATCCCTTTTCGTAAGTTCTTCCAGAAGCTGAATCAGGGCCTGCTGTCTTATGTGGGAGGTGGCTCCTATGAACTGCCTAGCAAGCCCCACCCATGGCTACTGTGCCCTGTGGCTCCAGAGCCACATCTCTGTCTAAAACAGATGTTGACAGCCACATCTGGTGGTACACACACAGCACAGGATGGTGAGACAGGAGGTTTCTCAAGCTCAAGGCCAGATAGGGCTACTTCCTGAGACTGTCTAAAAAATGTGTTTGCTTTGTAGCTGATAATTTTTTGGGGACTTCTTTGCACTCAGGTTCTTGCAGGTCTGAGAACAGTCACCTGTACGTCTCCCAAGGATGTGAGCTTTGCTGAAGCCAGGAGAGACAGTTTGAAGGCAATCTCACGGTGAGCCTCTGGCCTGGCAGGCGGGCATCAACAGGCACCACAAGGATTATCTGTCATGCTAGCACAGAGCAGAAATGTGTAGAGATGTTTTGTTATTTCTTGTTCTCTAATTTCTTCCCTTTTAGAGCATTGTCAGGGAACATTTGCATCTTCACCTAAAAACAACCTCAGAAACTGAGGGACAGTGGTATGAGGCTAGCCCTGGCAACATTGAGGCCTTATCTCAAACCAAACACCAACCAACCAGTGCATCGTGCTGGCTTTGGGAATAGCACAGTGGCAAAGTGCTTATATAGCATGTACAAGGCTATAGGTTCTATCCCTAATACTGCTAAATAAATAAATAAATGAATAAAATGGATGAAGAATTGGGGATTGTGCCTCATCTTGAGGCTGGCAAAAGGAGCAGTGCCTGAATCTTGTGTCTTAATGACTTCTCTCTGTAGATGCAGTATGTAGGGCTATGTTTGCCCTCTCTAGCTCCTTGGGGTTCTGTAAGCCCATTCAGTCCTGATTTCTTGCAGCAGCATTAGCCTTTTTATCAGGGTGGAAGACAGAAAGAGGCAGCTACTTGCAGACTGTGGGGGCAGTGAAGGTGACTTCACAGTGAGCATCATTCTGCACCTGCAGTGGGAAGGGTGCCCTGGGCCCCTAAGCAATGCTGGATATTCCCCAGAGCAAGACACTTCAGGCCATTGTAATGTGAAGGATGAGCTCACAGACACGCATATTTTAATTTCAGGATTTGCCAAACGGTTGGTGTGAAAGCAGAGGGACCTCCAGATGAAGTCATGTGCAAAGAGAACATTTCTGAGGTTTATACTGCATTGCTGGATTGCATGAACGATTATACCACCGACAGCAGAGGGGATGTGGGAGCCTGGTAAGGACAGTGTTTGAAGTATGTCTTCCTTGCTGTCTTGTGAATGTCCTGAGATAGGGAAAGGCACGACATCCCAGGTACCCAGGACTTCAGACAATGGGCATTAAGTCATGGTAGAAACTCTCACAAGAGTGGTCCGCACTGATGTCTCAGGTGAGCAGCAATGAACTTGTGCTTTCCATAGTCCTTTGAGGCTGCCCGATTGTCTTCCCTTCCTCCTCCTGTAGGGCAAGTTTCTTGCCCAGGTTACAGAAACACCTTGTGAGGGGGAGAACAAGGCTGCTGCTGCTGTTGTCTGAGTTAGCAGCTCTGCCAGGTGCTTCACACTCCCTCCTGCGGGCTATAGGCAATGTTGTTAAGAGTTCAGAAAGAGCTTGTAGAAGATGCTGTTCTTTTTTTTTTTTTTTTTTTTTTTTGGTTTTTCGAGACAGGGTTTCACTGTGTAGCTTTGGTGCCTATCCTGGGTCTCGCTCTGTAGACCAACCAGGCTGGCCTCGAACTCACAGAGATCTGCCTGGCTCTGCCTCCTGAGTGCTGGAATTAAAGGCATGCACCACCACTGCCTGGCTGAAGATGCTGTCTTGATTGTGATCGAAACATGGAGACAGCATGTTATCCCTTGTATCAGACTTTATTTTTTTAACGTGTTCTTCTTGCCTCTTCATTTTCCTTTCCTCTCTTTCTGGGTGCCCAGCCAGTTATTTCTTCTCACATCCCATTGCCTAACTGGTTGCCCCACTTTACAGATCATTTTGGAGGTCCCCCATGTCCTCACATTCCAAAAACTCGAAGCATTTGTCACATGCCAAACAGATCCTGAAGGTTTCTTCATTTTGTACAACTTTTGTTGTTGTTCTTTGGCTGTATAAATGCTGTTTGTCTATGCTCTGCTCACTGACTCTTCCTTTATTTTTTTCTACTGTTAAGCTTAAGATAAATTAAGATTAAGATAAATTTTTATCTTTTATTTTAATTTTTTGTTTTAATTTTTAATTTTGTGTTACATTGATTATTAATTTGAATTTGCACTGGGTCTTTCCAGTTTGTAGTTTCTGGCATTTCCTATATTCTCCTTCATTGTAAATATATCTTCTTCTTCCCTAGGACAACTTCAGGTCCATCATTATGGATTGAGTTATCTGAATGTACCTGTGTAGACACAGGAAGGGCTTTCAGGTGGCTAACCTCATTCTTATAGAGCCTGGAGAAATGGAGGCCATTTCCCACATTGTCAAGATCTCCCTCTGGCACAGCTGAAGGGTGGCTCCCCAGCTATAAGGCATCCCCACCTGGATGCTTTTTTGTAGTATCTCTTAGCAAGATGTCCATGACAATTAGCTCCTTTGGTCTGACCTCAAGGGTTCTTCATTGATAATGGCCATCTTGTCTTGCCAGAGATTTCTTGAGCCTGTTTATCTCTCTCCTTGAGAAGGATCTGTCTTCTTGGTTGAGGCATGTCATGTGGGCTGGAGTGGCTTGGACATGTTTTGTTGTGCAGACTCTTCCAGAATGTGCTACAGGCTTGATAGCAGGCAGTGGCCTAAGCTGGCATTGTGAACCATGGGGCTGGTGATTTGGGTCTGTGATAGATATTGACAGGTCCTAGGCTTCTTCTCTGAGGCCCCTGAATTCCCAAGAGACTTGGTTGAGCTGGATTCCTTCTTGCAGTTCAAGACAGAAAAATGGTGAGTGTTGTGTGTCTTTTCCATGGAAGATGTGAACAGATCTCTGTTTACCCAGAATAGGGCACTGAACACAGATCAAAGGACAGTCCCACCCAAGTCTAGCTTAGTGACCCAGTGGGTCTGCTGAAGTTACTCACAGGAGTTACTTACGTGGGTGACTCAAAGGCAGCTGTATCGCTGAAAGGCACTCTCCAGCAGGGGAGACAGCTTCTGCTCTACTTGTAGGCAGCTCGCCAGCTGAAGGTTTTCCTCTCCCTGGCAGTTTTTACTGCTTTCATGACCTTGGAGAGGAAGCTCTGTGGACCTTGCAACATTCTGAGTTTCCTGAATCTCATGAGGCCACCCCCCAAACAATTTCAGTTTGGAGTAAATAGTTTACAACAGTGTGTGTCTCTGCAGTCTGCCTGGCACTGAGACACCCCTCAGAGCAGAGCAGAAAGGACTGGTGCTGGGGCCTCTTCCTCAGACCTAGTCCTTGGGACCTTACCCTCTGTGGTATTTCTTGTCTTAGCTCACTCTGCAAAGGGGGGCCTCCAGGATTCTGCTCCTAGGGGATCAGTGTAGAATTACCTGTAGTGAATGGTGCAATTCCAGACATTCTTCTTAAAAATTTTTTCTTTATTACATCATCTCTCCCCTTTCTTTCCTCTCTCCAACTCCCATATACTCCTCTTTTTGTTCTTTCAGATTCACGGACTCCTTTTTCATTAGTTATTGTTAGGCACTGTGTGTGTGTCTGTGCGTGCGTGCGTGCGTGCGTGCGTGCAGTGTGTGTGTGTGTGTGTGTGTGTGTGTGTGTGTTTCTCCCACTCTATGAATTCCTTCGTAGTTCTTTGTGTAGGGTTGAGGCTTTGTCCACCTCAATCCGTGTTACCAAGTCTATTGTCTTTGGTCAGCTCAGCTTTAGGCAGTAATGTTGGTGACACTTTATTGGTATGTCTTCCTGGGAGACATAATCTTATAGCAAACTCTGGTTTCCACAATCTTTCTGCCTCCTCTTCTACAGTGATCCCTGAGGCTTAGCTGCTTGTACACCAGCATGGCACGATAACCCTGTGGCACATAGTGACACATACACCTTGACACTCCTGTTTTTTTTTTTTTTTTTTTATTGATTATTTTTCAAGAACTTTCTCAGAGATTATAATTCTTTTTGAAATTCTGCCTTTTAAATTTACTTTTCTCTATTTTCTTCATATTTTTCAGATATAGTTATTGTAAAGACTATATATTTTGGTCAGTCTATTTTTGTTGCTTCTGTTATTTTGGTATTTGTTATGTTTTGTTTACCATAGTTTTTAACTGAATTTCCTAAGTTGTAGCTAAATTGCAGGGCTTTGTGTTATATAGTTTTCTTTTAGCAGGTGGTGCTACTGGCCGGCCAAATACCACTGAAAGCTACTATGTTTTCTCCTCCAGGTCACTGAGCATGGAAGGGCTTTACAGAGAGGGTGGCCAGGTCTGTATAGACCTGTGGTATGCATTGGGCTCTGTGACAATGGTTTCATTCAATTTCCCTTTTCCCAGGATTAAGCTCAGTACTACTGAGCATATCTGGGGTGTGATTTTTTTATTTTTATGTTTATTTTTATTTTTATTTATTTATTTTTTTTACCCAGGGGCTCTGTCAGGAGGCCTTCTGAGGCTCAGGACCCAGTTCTTTTTCCTGTTCATGTGCTTGGCAAGCACAGCTTCTCCTTGTAGCTGGTTTCTGCTGTGTTGTTTGGAGCCTCATCCTGTGCATCACAGCTTAAGAGGTGGCAGGCAATATGAAAGAAATCTACAGATTACCCCCACAGTATGTCTGCGTGTGCTTTCTAATTGTGTATCCGTAGACCTAGGTGCTTTTCACTTACCTGTGTCCCCTGGCGTACTTCACAGACATGCACCTGTGTCCTTCAGCACACTTAGTTGTCTGTCTATCACCCCTTTGTCCCATGGTACTTTTTGCAGATCTCCCCCATTCCCTCTTTGCAGATGTGTACCCCATTCCTCTCCAGCATGCTTTGCAGATCTCCTTCCCTGCATCCCCTGGCATTCATTGCAGATGTGCACCCATGTCCCTGTAGCACACTACAGATCTGCCCCACCTTCCCCAGTCTTGCTTTGTGTCCAGTGATCCTCACCTGACTTTGAAGAGTCCCCTGGAACCCTGGCCTTCACTGCTATCTGTTAGCTCCCCCAAGAAGGGCCTGTGGGCCTCACAGTGTGAACCTGGTACAAGCCCCATAGAGGGTTTAATTAAGGCAGAGATGACCCCAGACCTGAGGGTTTGTATCTGAGGGTTTTTCCTGACTCTGGCAGAATGTACCTGTATCCCAGTTTAAATGACTGCTTTTGTTCTGGAATTAGATCTTTTTTTTTTCTTTTTTGTGAATTAATGACAGACAGCTCTATTTGGCAAGAAAGTAAGTCTAGAATGGATATGAATGTTGGTTGCTGTCTGTTTGATGAGAACCAGAAGTGCCAGCCTTGTGCAGAGAGACACTACAGGGGGCCAGCTTCACATGGGAGGAGGCTGTGGGAAGTACCTGTTCGATAGTGTGTGCACATGTCTTAGGCTTTGCTGAGACTTGTCCAGTCTGTCTTCAGATGTTAAGAATCAATCCTTTTGCTCGAAACAGCACGTCCCTTGTCCTCCAGTCAAGGGATTTAAGTAAAAACTGACAGCTGCCGGCACTGGATTTCTCTGATGGTTTACACTGAAGAGGGATTTCTGTAATCTCTGAAACTTTCCCTATGTTTGGGCCTTCTGGAACCAAGCTTGTGTGGGGGCACTGGGTGTCTCAAGACTTTTTCCCCCTCATTGGCTGCTTGTAGAGTCTACTCTTTTTTTTTTTGTTTTGGTTTTTGAGACAGGGTTTCTCTGTGTAGCTTTGCGCCTTTCCTGGAACTCGCTCTGTAGTCCAGGCTGGCCTCGAACTCACAGAGATCCGCCTGGCTCTGCCTCCCAAGTGCTGGGATTAAAGGCATGTGCCACCACTGCCCGGCTCTAGAGTCTATTCTTACAGGACCCAATGGATGTAGTTGGTGGAACCAGGACTTGGAATCCCTGTCCTCGACTGACCTTCTGATGTCTTCTTATCCACAGGGTCCGTGAAGCTGCCATGACCAGCCTCATGGACTTGACCCTTCTGCTGGCACGGACAGAGCCGGTGCTGATTGAGGCCCACATGTGAGTATCTGAGGCCAGCTGCACCTGCCCTGGTACCTCCATACCTTCACATCCTGACCCTCCACAGTCGATGGTGGCCAGGGTCCTCCTCCTGTTCCAGGTCCTCATAACAGGCTTCATTAGCATACCTACTCCCCAACCCTATACCAGGACCTCTTTTGATCCGGCTTGTTTGGCAGCCAGCTTCAGAGGCTGTGGTGGCCTCTGAACTTGGGGTTCTGTAGCTGAAGTTCCTGCTAGGACGGGCTACCAGCATTTGATCCAGCCCCCGTGAGTCTCAACCTCTTCTGCCATACTGCTGAGGCCCGAAGTTCTACTGTCTTATGAGTGTGCCATTCTTTTTCAACCTCAGTTCTCATCTTCCTTCTTCTACTGACCTGCAATATTGTTTTTCACTCCTTCTGCCCCAAGAGTGCATCAGCATCCACATGCACCTGTTATGTGGCTCCTGAGACACTGGGATGCATAGAGTGCAGTCATACCCAACCTGTGTTGGTTAGTTTTTTGTCAGCTTGGTACAAGCTGAATTATTTGGAAAGGACTCAATTGAAAAAATATGTCCATAAGGCTGGCCTATAGGCATTTTATTGATTAATGATTTATATGGTAGGTCCCAGGTCACTGTGGGCAGTACCACTTCTGGGAAAGTAGACCTGAGCTGGATAAGAAAGGCTGAGCAAGCCATGCAAGCTAGTAAGCAGCATTCCTCCATGGCCTCTGCTTCTGCCTCCAGCCTTGAGTTCTTGTCCTTCCTTCCTTTAGTGATGGCATATAACCTGAGAATTGTAAGCTGAAATAAACCCTTTTCTACCCAGATTGCTTTTGGTCATGTGTTTTATCACAGCAGTAAAAACCCTGACTAAGCCATCCGGCCGTGGCTTCAGCAGCCACTGGCAGCAGAGCCTACTGTCCCCAGGCTGGCTCAGACACGCGCCTCTGTTTGCAGCTGTGAGCGTGTCATGTGTTGCGTTGCCCAGCAGGCAAGTGAGAAGATTGATCGGTTCCGTGCTCATGCTGCCCGGGTGTTCCTGACTCTTCTGCATTTCGACAGCCCTCCCATTCCCCATGTTCCCCACCGCAGAGAACTGGAAAGTCTGTTTCCCAGGTACTGTCACGTCTGGGTCCCCTTGCAGCCCAGCCCCTCTAAGCATGGCTTTGAGGGACTCTCTCTTTCAGGTCTGATGTCGCCTCTGTGAACTGGAATGCACCCTCCCAGGCCTTCCCTCGCATCACCCAGCTCTTGGGACTGCCCACCTACAGATACCATGTCCTGCTGGGGCTGGCTGTATCTGTCGGTGGCTTGACAGAGTCTACGGTGAGGAGGCATCTGGCTGTGTAGAGCAGGGGATACAGGGGAGTCCTTTCAGAGGGTTCTTTCCCAGATGTGAGCACTTCATATGCTCACTGTCTTAACAGCCCAGCACCTGTAGGACCGTCTGTCTTTGTTTCTGTTTGGCCCCAGGCATTTACTGTCATTAAAGTAGCCTTGGGGAGCCAAGGGAGAAGCTAGCCGTTCAGTGCCACAATACTGCTTTTCGGGTCACAGGTCAGGCATTCTACACAGAGCCTCTTTGAGTACATGAAGGGGATTCAGAAGGATGCTCAGGCCCTGGTGAGCTTCAGCGGAACCCTCTTGAAGGTCTTTGAGGACAACCTCCTGAATGACAGGTGAGTGGTGTCTTGAGGCTGGGAGGTCATGGTGCCTGTGCCCCATCCTATTTCCACAGAGCCCAGGTTTCCCTGAGACACATTGTCACAGTTAGTAGGTGAGGAGCAGGGCACAGCAAGCTGTCAGGCCCTACTGGCTCCCAGATTCTGGCCCCTACACTTATCTTCAATGAACCCCAGCATTCATCTCCTCTGGGACTCACTGGTTCCTGGCACTCATCTCCTGCAGTTCTTCCCCCTTGATGCACTCAGGGCAGGAAATGCCTTGTGTGTGTGTGTGTGTGTGTGTGTGTGTAGATGCAGAATACCATGAGAAGTGAAATGAGGTTCTAGTCTGTAGGAATAGTCCCTGTCTTTTCTTGTCTACAGTAGCCTCATTGAGAATCTAAGAAACTTGAAAGGCAACACATGAAGTATATAGGTGGTTCCTTTGGATATGTATACCATGAAGCCTTTCCTGTTCACCAGAGTTTCCTCCTGCCCCTCAGAGCCCTCCCAACTGTCTGCTTTGGCAGCCACTGATCTGCTATCACCAAAGTCGAGGTAGCATTTTGTAGAATTCCATTTAAACAGGCAGGCAGTGTGGTCATCCCTGTCTGTCTGTCTGTCCCTCTTGTTGCCCAGTCAGGGCCTGTTGTGGGCAGGAACTGAGTCATTTGTTTGGGCATTTCATGTTCCAGGCTTTACAGACAGCTACAGTGGATGCACACATTGAATAATGGACAGCTGGGTCATGTGTATTGCCTGTTAACTTCTGTAAAGCTGCTGGCTCTATCTGTCCCATGTCTTCCCAGCATTGGTGTGGTCAGGCTCTCAGGTGGCTATTCTGTGGGACACTCAGTTGCTCTCCTAGGGTCTAAGATGTCTATTCATCGACACGGCTTGTTTAGTTGGACTTTCCTTCCCACTGGTGTGTTTTGATGCCTTCACTGTACTGGGAAAGTCCTTGTTAAATCAGTGAGCTTGTGTTGTTGCTGAGAAATCTTTGCCTAATTTGGAGGCCCTAGAGAGCTCCTCTCTTTCAGAAGTTTCAGCGCTAGGTTCTAGCTTCAGCCCTATGGTCTGTTTTGAGGTAGTTTTGTGTGTGCTCAGTTTAATTCTGCAAATGGTTGTCCAGTTCTGCTGGACTGTTCACTGCACTAACTTTGCACCTTGTCAAAACCATCATGTGTACAGGTGAATGTTGGACTCTACTAGGCCATCTACACATCTTTACATCAGGAACCCTGTTCTTACCTTTGCTTTAGGTAATTCCTGAAAGAAGCCACATTGGCTCTGGCTTTATTCTTACTTCCCATAGTCATTTTGGTATTCTTATAAGAATTAAAATACCGGTGTGTCTGTTTTTAGGAATTTGACAAGACTATTTTGACTCTTGTTCCATCTAGGAAGAGCCATAGTGGTATTACAGATTTGTGTGTGTGTGTGTGTGTGTGTTTAAACGTGTCAGCGGCATCTGCCTGTCTCTCACATGGGTGGCTATTAGTTCTTGGGTGTTTTGTGGGTTCATGTTTTCTTATTCTGTCCTCTCAGGGTGTCTGTGTCACTGCTGAAAATGCTGGACCAGCTGCTGGCCAACGGGTGCTTTGACATCTTTACTGCTGAGGAGAAGTAAGCATGCTCGTTCACTGCTCCCGTCTGATGAAAGCCTTGTCGCCTAAATTTCAAAAATTTGTATTTATTTATTGTTTTGGTATCTTGCTGTGTTGCTAAGGCTAGCTTCAAACTCATGATCCTGCCCCCTTAGCATTCCAAGTGCTGGGATCACAAATCTATGGCTACCAGATCTGGGTAGCTGTTATTTTACAGAAAGAACATTTGGATTAGGATCTCAGAACCCAGAATATGACAAACTGCAAATTCAGGCAGCAGGCATTGGGATGGGGTGAAGTAGGACCCTGCTATCCAGGTAGGAAGGTAGATTTGGACAAGTGAGGTAGTCCACTTACTAGGGTTGGTAGGCAGAGAGATCTGGAAGTTGATGGAGCCTGAGATATGATAAAGGCTAGATGGAAAAATAATAGTATGTGGGCTGTGTTATGGGGCCCAGGAGTGTGCCTGTGCCCATCACAGAGCTGGACAGAGGCTATGGGATACAGTGAATGAATTAGTTGCTTCCTACTGTGTGTGGTTTGTGTTTCCTCGGCCTCCTGCCTAGAGGAGCAGACAGTCCAGCTGCATGATGTCTCTCTTTAAGCCCTGGAACCACATAGTTGCCAGGTTGGCTTCTGAGTGAGTCCATCTTGCTCATTTTTGCCTCATAGTCCTGACTGAATTCTCTTTTGTTGGTTTGGACAGCTTTGTATTTCATGAAGATTTCTGAGCATCTATTGCACCAAAGATAAGTTACTTAGAAACTGCCTGGTGGTTTTGGATTTTCCTTTTAAACCAACTGGTGGTGGATTCAAACCAGCTGGGTCTCAGTTGATTTTCTTCTCCTTCTGAGTCTTTGCTCACTACCGTTTACTTTCTATTTTCTGCCCCACTGAGAGGATCTGTGCCATTTTCCTGTAATTTTTTCTGCCCCCGCCCCTGGCCTTGGGCAATGTTCTTGTACTGCTTCTGACCCTGGAGGCTAGAAGGTCCTTTGTATTGGTGCTCTGCCCTGAGGTCCCGCATACATCACACACCCGAGGCTGCTGCAGGAGACCAGCTTGTTTTGCTTCAAGTCTCTAGTATCTTTGGGTTTTAGCTTTTTTGCAAGGAAGATACCTGCGTCTGCTCGTTGCCCGGATGGCTTTTAATCTGACACCACAGGACTTCCTTTTGCCAGTGTGCAGCACTGATTTTCTAAAACCCACTGCTGATTAGTGCATAGCCTGGCTACGACGCTCTTCCCACATCGCTGGCTTTGTCTTGGGAAATGTTCTAAGGATTTGACATGTATTTTTCTGGCTTAAAAATTTCAAAATAAGATAGTAGGAAAGTATGATATAGATGTTTCTATTTCTCTATACTTTTGTTAGTTTTTGCTTCATGGATTTTGAAGTTGAGATTTTGGCACACACAAACGCAGGGCTGACCCTCATCAAATGGACTCTTTGTTTTTGGAGGTGCTTTTGCTTACACGGTACTTTGGCTCGTTTTGTTTTTTGCTTTGGATTGTAGTTTTTGTTTTCATTATTTTTATATATTTTTTTTGTCAGTTGCTAACAGTATATGTAGTTTTATGAAAATTCAGTTTGGTGATCTGATCTTTTAACTGGGCCCATAAAATCTATTCCATGTAATCTTATTAGTTTTTTTATTAAAGCAGTTTCCTGTTCCATGTTTCTCCTTTCTCTGATTAGCACAATCATTTCCCCTCATTCCATTTTCTTCATTTGTTTGGGCTTTCCTTTCTGTGCTCTGGGAGAGTTCTTGGTACTGTTTCCATTCGCTGTGTTTTTGCAGTTAATGCTTGAATGAAAAAAGGAGTAAAAGGAGGCCATGACTGCTCCTAGGTGTGGTGGAGGACGAGGTTTTTTGTAAATAAAAGGGAGAGCATAGCCAGAGGCTGGGGCATCTGGGAGAGTCCAGAATGAATAGGACCCTGAGCCAGGCCATATGAGAGGAGAGAGGAAAGCCAGGGACCAAAGGGCCAGGAGGGTAAAGGGTAGAAGGATAAAAACGGGCTGGTGTAGCTAAAATGGCTGGATTATATAGGGACAGGCAGCTGAGGGAAAGGGCAGCCCAGACCCTGGGCTAGAGAAGTTTAGGGTAGGAGTGGGGTATACCAGCCATACCCTGTAGCAGGTAAGGACTGAGGGATGCTGGGAGAACCTGGTGGCCAAGTAGGTCCACTTCAATAATGTTAAATAGGCACCCCAGTTAGCCATTTGTCTGGGGTCTGTTATTTTTAATTACCTACATTTTTGCTACTTTGTCTCATTACTGCATCTTGCAGACACACATCCTCACCCTCATCTGGAGAACAGCCCCACTGTGAGGTCAGCTGGTGATGGTATTTGTTGGGTTCATCAGAAGACCTAGAATTCTAAGCAGCTTATCTCAGCATTTAAAAGAGTTACTGACCAAATGATAAATCTCACAACCAAAAGACATTTCACTTGCTTCTGCTGCCTCCTGTATGTCTTCTGAGCAACTGTATCCCCCTCCTCAGATGTTCTCCTTGCTAGGATTTTTAAAAATCACTCTGTCTCTTCATCAGTTCCTTCCTACAGACTGTTCCCTTCGGATATTTTTAAACGACTTTTAAGTTCACATATGGGATTGTTGTTTCTGTTTCTTACACATTTTCAGGGGATGATTTCTATATTTTCGGTGTTTCCATACCTGCTGTGTCACACATCCTTCACCACTCTATGCGGTACTCTTGTTGTGGTTATGACTTTAAGGTGTGTCCATTCTGGAGCACAGGGTTCTGTGTCTTATTGCCCACTTGCCAATGTTGAGTTTAGAGAATGGTTCGGATTTGAGGGAGGCCTGGGCAAGAGTGGATAGTGTTCAGCAACCAGAACTTGAGTTAGCCTTTTCCAGGCACTGTGGGTTTTCTTGACCATCTAGAGATGGCTGCAGCCACACCAGGAGGGGTAGGAGGTAGGTCCATGCCTCTGCCTCTTTTGGGAGTGCCTTCTCAGTGCTGGTGTATCCCTTGATCCCAGACACTCTGAATCTAGGCTTACTTCCCTGGAGATGGGCAGCGTATGGGAATCAGGTTGGTGTCATTGTTGAGAATATATGTTGGGATCCGAGTAGTAACTGGCTGTTGATCAGGTCAGGCCAGAGCATGACTGGCAGGAAGAGGGAGCTGGACAATGGCTGATCCATGGGCATGATGCCAACAAATGTAAGAGTGAGGGAGTCATAGAAGCTGAAAACATTTTGACCTGTGTGTCTCTTTCCACAGCAGAAATCTTTAGACTAGCAGGTGTTCAGGAAGCCATGTCACCCCACTCAGACAGGCAGAATGAGATGTTCATTAGACCCTAATCATGGGAGTCTTCCAGGAATCCTGGTGTGTGAACCAACAGGGTTGCTAGAGATCACAGAGGTCAATGTAGACCTGAATGGGACCATTGGGATCATACAGTGTCTATGGTGTGTGTGACCTCTAAGTCTAGAGGAGCAACAGAACTGTGCATGAGTCCTGTAGGAAGACCAGCTAAGGATGTGTACAGAGTCCTTGTGCAAGCTGGGAACAACAATAACCACAGCCCTCAGCAATATGACAGTCATTCTGTACCCAACAAGCACTTTAGAGAGCTGGACAGAGAAGGATTGAGATCCATGTGTCCTGGATCACAGTCCCAGGGTATAGCAACATCCTCTTCACACCAGAGTTGACCTGGGAGTTAACTGCCATGTATTATCCTGGTATAGTAGCCCAGTATTAAGGTCATTGGGGATGACTAGGACTCATTGTCCTCCTCTGTAACCAAGACCCCTGACATGGCACCTTTCCATGAAGTAGCACTTGCTGGTAGGGTCTTTTCTGTTGGGGAGGGTCACTTGGATATGGTCATGCCATAACTGTGCCAGGGCCTGCCCAAGTGTCAAATTCCATGGGTGATGTGGGTTATGGAATATCTTATGGGTAATGAGATAGGACATCTGTTCTCTGCTGTGCATGTTGGGAACCAAAGAGAGTGGTTGATGCCACATAGCCCAGTATCTTTTGAGCAAGCTGACCTTCAGGTTACTTGGTACCAGCAGCACCACTGGACACCTCTACAGCATGATCATAGTGCTCTGCATTTCTGTGAAAGATCTACTTACAATAATGTTTTCTCCTTTAAGCCACCCCTTTTGTGTGAAGTTGCTCACACTTTGTAAGGAAGAAATCAGGAAGTCAAAAGACATCCAGAAACTTCGGTCGAGCATTGCAGTGTGAGTTTTAAGTGCTCCTGGATGGAGACGAAAATAGGAGGGACTTGGTGGTTCCTGGTGGGAAATATAGTTTTAATCACAAAGCTGTTTAAAATGGAATGTTTTAGTCTTCATTTAGGAAAGGAAAGGTCAGACTGTTAGTCGTGGCATTTGGGAGGAGGATCAATCTGAACAGGAAAGCTACATCTCTCACTTGCTCACATCTGTCACTTACTCTGGCACCTTACTGTATATGCTCAAGGAATGTGAATACACCTATGCTAGTGCAGGGCTCTGGCCGCATGGGCAAGTACATGCTGGCACAGAAAACTGGTCATGTGTAGACAATCACATAAGGTATGTAAACATGCACACATGGGAATGCAGGAATCTGGACACACAGGCACATGTTAGTACAAAGATCTCATGTATATGTAAGCAAATGGGAGCATGTCAGTATACAATGCATACTTGTATACATGACTGTGTATATCACATGAGAGGACACTAGTGCACAACACACAGGTGTGTACGTAGGTATACACACATATTAACGTATGTCTCAAGGTTTATGCTGTGTACTTTTTGGGTCTCCCATGTGTCTTGGCTCCTTGGGTAACTTGAGCGTGGCACAGTTGCATATAACTTATGGGTCTTCTGCAGGCTCTGTGGGATGGTGCAGTTCAGTGGTGATGTGAGAAAGAAAGTTCTTCTGCAACTGTTCCTCCTCCTTGGCCACCCTTTCCCTGTGGTGAGTGTGTCTGCACTTATGTGTGGCCTTTAAAGATGAGTATATGTTGGCATAACTTTGAAGTAGGTTTAGAAGTAAACACAGGGTGAGATGGTGTGCCTGTGGAGATAGTTTTCAGGTATGGGCGGCCCTGGGGTTTGTATGAAAGGAATGTGTGTGCTGGTACTGGGCAGGGTGAACATGGGGAAGTACTGCTGAGGGTAACAGCCCAGGGTTAGGATTTCCCTTTCTTACCCAAGAATTCTTTGAGTATTCCAAAGTGACATTTTCCCCCCTAAAAAGTCAGGGAGAAACTTCTGCAAAGGACAGTGGAGTTTTGAGGTAGAGTGGGATGACCCACAGCTCAGCCTCTTTGTCAGAAATGCACATTACCAGGCATAGATCAGATCTCATATGAAGCAGTTCGTCACAGGACATAACCAGAAAAGATAGCAAGACAGACAGATTCCCAGGTAGGAGTCCCTACTGCACCTTTTGACAAAGGCTGCAGTTCTTCCCCTCTGCTGCATGTCTGATGGCAGAAGTCTGGGCTGTGGCCAAGTTCATTTCCCTCCTTTTATGGACTTTCGTAAAATCCCTTGGGCTCCCTAGGTGGTCATGGGTTTTCCTCTTGTTGTTCTTGTCCCAGATCCGGAAGACTACAGCAAGCCAGGTGTACGAGATGGTGCTTACCTATAGTGACTTGGTAGATGCCGATGTGCTTGATGAGGTCATGTCTGTGCTCAGTGACACAGCCTGGTAAGTAGGGGCTGCCCAAGCCTGGTGCCACTTTCTCCTGTTCTCAAAGCTTCTGATGGAAAGAGGGGAGATGTTTCTCAACAGCTCAGGGCCTCTTTTGAGCTCTCAGCTTCACAAAGGGCTGAGGACACATCCTGGGAGCTTCAGGTGGGAAAATGTTTAATGTGCATTTGCTTTTCTCCTCTTGTGAGCAAGGTGGGTAGAGTGGTTCAGAAGCTGGTGTTTTTCAGTAACTGGAAAATAGGGCCATCAGCATGCCACCAAGTGGATGTCAGCTATTTTTATTTTGCTACTGCAAGGGCCATGTGGTCTTTCCTCTGTTTTAATGGCCTAGAGACTTGTCTTCGAAGTCAAGAAGTGGTGGTGGGTTGTACAGCCTGTGGGTGTGATTCACAGGTGCTATAGGCTGAGCCTGGAAGCAGTTAGTCACAACAGCAAGAACTTTTATGACCTGTGATCCAGTCACTGTACACACATATGGCCTTGCACACAATTATATGTGTGTTTGTATACAATTATATGCATGTTTGTATATATAATCACATACATACAGCTGCTCATATGTACAGGTATGTACTGCCAAACACACACACAAAACCATTACCTGTGCACAGGTGCACTTTAAGCTGACTTGTCCCGTGTTCTAGATATACTATTTGGGAGGCACTATTTGGGCCAGGTAGCCCAAGTTACTGCTACTGACTGTGGACACTGTCCCCTCAGACTGATGGAGAGAGGTATTGCTGACTCAAATGCTGGCAGGTCTGTTGGGGTGGCAAGTAAGGGTTTGTAGTGTATTTATGCACGCCCCTCAGAACAGCGATCTCCCTAGGAGCTCATGCTAGGATGTGGCCTTCCTGCCTAGATGAGAGCTGTGGGGGCCTGAAAGGCTAGAATGTATTTTAAGATCTTTGTTGTCAGTAGAAACTCAGCTCAGTGCCTTCTGAGGAGACTGGTCAAACCTCAGGAGAGTGGACATTGCTTCCAACTTTCTAAAACGCTCAATTTGAGTAAGGATAGCAGGGAGGGAAGAGGAACTTTTTTGTTTATATTTTAGGATTTATTTTTATCTTTAATAATGTATATGCATATGTCAGGGCTTGTATGTGCATGTGAGTGCAGTTGCCTACCAAGGCCAGAAAAGGGTGTCCAAATCTCCCTGGAGCTGGGGTTACAGGTGGTTGTGAGCTGCCCTACATGGGTGTTGGGATCTCTGCTCTTTTGCAAAAACATGACACCTGGTTTACAAAGGACTGTTTTTTACTAACTTCTTTACATACAAAACATGCTTCTTTCTTTTCTGTTCCAATGAAAGCCAACAACAGCTGAGTTCTAATAAAGCTTCATAAGCCCTCTTAGCCTGAGGTATCATCTCTTCTGTATGTTCCTAGAACGGGGTAAGGCCCTTGTCTACTCTGGAGGATAGGGACTTTTGCACCAGTACCATCAGGTCTCATGGGGTGTGGGGAGCCGAACCATGTTGGCATAGGGGACTCAAATGCTTTCCTTCTTAGGGATGCAGAGCTTCCAGTTGTAAGAGGTCAGCGGAATCACCTATGTGACCTCCTTGGTGTGCCCAGACCCCAGCTGGTTCCAAAGGTAATGCTCTTAGTATTCTGAGGACACATGGCACCTGTGTTGTTCATTGTTCTGAGCTCTGGTCTAAAGTAAACTGGGTCCCATAATCAGTCATCACTGCCATTTCTTTCTCTAGGCCAGCTGGAAGGGCTGCTTCTGCTGTCAGGGTGGGTGAGTTCTGTCTTCATAGTGTACTGGCTCCAGGTGTGCAGCTGTTGGAGGCCACATGTTGTCTCAGTTCTACATTCTAGGAAAGCCTCCACTGTGTGGGAAGGAGGATTTAGCTCTCTCATTACTCCCTGCCTGGATAGACATCCTATTGGGGGCTCTGTTCCTCTGAGGACCCTGCCTGTCTCATTAGGCTTCCATCTCTCCCTGGACTCCTGCCCCACTGGGGCCTCGGTCCTCTTCACTGCCCCTGCTTGTCCTCTTCACCTGTCTTGGCCTTGCTGTGTTTGCTGTTTCTGAGGCCCCTTGTGCTGAGGTTGTCATGGAAGTTGTGCCCTTGGGCTCTCCTCCTGTGTTCTGTGGGTCAGTCTGTCTGTAGGGACTTTAAAAATTCTACATATTGAAGTTTTCATCCTAGAAACATGCTCCAGCTTACTGCTTTTCTCCCTTTTATATTGTGGTCTACTTTGAGATTATTCAGTGTCTTTGCACCCAGGACCACCAGCCAAGGGTGGCATCACCCACACTGAGCTGGGCTCTCCCACATTGATCACTAATTAAGAAAATGCCCTACGGGCTTGCCTACAGCACAAGCTTAGAAAGATATTTCTCAATTGAGAGTTCCTCTTCCCAAATGACTCTAGCTTGTGTCAAGCTTCCATAAAACTAGCTAACACATGTACGCAGGTGGGAAGCCTGCTGTTTCTAAAAGCTGTATGTACTGGCTCTTCACACAGAAATTTAGTTCACTTGGGACTGACCAGCTGTGGTGTAAAGGGAAGGTCATTTTATGCTGTCTGTGTCAGCCAGCTTCACTCCACAGATGACTCGGTGTCAAGGGACTGTATAAGTAGGACACTTTGGAGTCCCTTTCATGCACAAGGATCATGCTATCCATCTGTGAGCTAGTACAAATGGTATAATGGAAGAGGTGTGGACTTCACAACAGCTCAGGGTGCTCACCATGTCTGTTCTCCAGTTTTATTCTGTCCAAGATTGTCTTCACTCTTCTTGACCCTTGGAGTTTGGTTAAACTCTCAGAACTAGTTTATATACTAGCCAGTCAGGTTGGCCTGGAGCAATGTTGGGGCTAGAGGGAGCTGAGGTCCCTGATTGACACTAGGCCTCAGGCTTATGTGCCCTGGAAGGTCACCCAGTCCTACAGATGCAGATGCTGTCTGTGTGACTGGTCCCCAGTTCTTGGAACAGCTCATGTTGTTCCAGTTTCATCTCTGCTTAGAAAGTTCCTGACCTGTTCACATGCTAGCTTAATGACTCTTAGTGTGTTCTTCTGCACTTCCTTCTGACCCCCGCCCCCCAGTACCCCTGCTGTGTTGCTGTGACAAAACACCATGACAAAGACAACTTACAAAAGAAAGCATTTCACTGGGTTTATGGCTTCAGTCATAATGGCAGAGCAGAGAGGCAGTAGGAACAGCTCAGAGCTCATATCTTGATTTATAAACAGGAAGCAGCCTATACTGGAAATGGAGTCATTTGAGACCTCAAAAGCCCACTGTCAGTGACACACCTCCTCCAAGAAGGCCACACTTCCAAATCCTTCCCAAATAGTTCTACCAACTGGGGAAGGAGTTTTCAAACATGAGCCTATGGGGCCTTTCTCATTCAAACCACTACCTCCACCTACTAGCTCCTATCTGCTCTCCACAGCTCACCTTCCTGGAATGTCTTTAATTCTTAGCCTGATAATCCCCATCTCTATGTCAGGGGCTGTTGGGGCACCTCTTCTGTCTTTGAGTCATGCTTTTCTTAGCGTGCGTGCGTGCGTGTCTGTCTGTCTTTCCTACACTTGATCTTAGCCAAAAGGCCGAGAAGTGATGTGTGTGTTTTTCCTAAGAACTAGTTGTGCTGATCAATGGACAACAGTATATGGACTTGCTTTTCTGGCTGGAAGCTGCTGTTGGATGTTGGCTGTGATATAGGCCTCAAGGTTTCTGCATTTGTTTTCACCCTTGACCTTGGGCTCCCTGCCCTGATAGAACCTAAGCCCTTCAGAAGCCCAACCTCATGCTGAAGTCCCAGGTGAGTCAGGGACAGAGGAACATTCCAATCAGCCAGCAGGTCTCCAACCCTGACCTGTAGCCTTCCTGGTACTGTTAGCATGGTTCATCTGACCTGCATCCTTCCCTAGAAGATGTGGTTCTGGTGTGCCTGACAGAGGTGATTCTTTCCCACCTTGCTGGGTCTGAGTGAATGTTTTTCAGATCTCATGAGGTGAACCTTGCAGGCCCCCATGGCTGGTATTCTCAGCTTATGCAGGTACACATGGGCCTTTTGGTGGGTTTTGCTAGGCTGTGTGTCTCATATGTTGTATCTCCAGTTTCAGGATGGAGATCTGAGTTCTCTGACATTCTGAAAAAAGACTTTTTTCAATTGTGCAACTTTTTCTGTATAGAGTAGAGTGAGGCCTCAGACAGACTCTGCTGCCCTATGCATAAGCTAAGTCACAGTGTTAATGATGCCACACCAGCCCAAAGGCATTAGTACATATTTTTAAGTCACCTTACTGCATCAGTTACTGAGAAAGTAGTGTTTTGCATTTGTCTCAAATGTCCTTTAATTATGTTTGACCTTTGGGGGAATGCATTTTGAAGCTGGGTTACTAGGTGTTTCTACTCTTGACATCTCCTTTGCCCACTGTGAGTGTGGTGACATCGGGTCAGCATGTCTCCTGTCATACTTTCAATGTCTATGAACAGTTATAGTCAAGATTATGCCTTACCATCATTTAAAAATCTTTATTAGTGTTTCATGCATTCATGTTTACTGTATAATTACTGACAAGTTTACATTCATATCTTTGTTTCCTGTTTGACCTTCCTGTTTAATGTTTCTTTTCCCCTTATCTGGATTTCATTTCCTATCCTGTTAACTTGTTTCACTGTTCTGTTCTTCTGTCCCTGGTTACCCTGGGGCCAGCACTCTTTCTTGACACATTGCCTTATCCCTGGCCTTGACCTCTAGCTGCAGAGCCCTGTCTGAAACTGGCTTGTCCTAACCCTGGGGCCTTGGTATTTAGCTGATATGGTCTTGATGGTCAGCTCCTGTTTTTCCTCAGTTTTCTTTGCTTTGATGATCTAGCTTTAAACTCGGAGCTCCTGTCACCTCCTTGTCCTGTTGGGAAAGATTTTGTTCTTTTCCTCTCTTGTGTGTACTGTACTGGGTCCGTGTGCCCAAGTCCTCCCAGGACCGCCCCCTTGCAGGAGCCATCATAAGACACACAGGCAGTGGCCTGGTTGCTTGAATGGCTTTAGGAGTGGTGGCAACAGATGGAGCCAGTGTAGTCTCATTCTCCTATGTGGAGCGTGAACTTGAGTTTTCAGCTATGCTCTTTACATCGTTAGGAAAACTTTGCACATACGTTTTCAGAATGTAAACAGCTCAGCAGCCTACTCTCGTGAGGCCACCAGAGCTATCACTACACAGTCCAACCTGCTAGGGTCCTAGGTCTTTAGCCATATATCAGAGAGGGTGGGTGGGGATCAGCCTGACACTGCTATGTGTCTTTACAGCCTGCTCCTGGAAGCTGAGCCATTCATTGCCTGCCTAGCTGGGATGTCCTGCCCTCAGGCTCTACAACAAGCTTTACCATCATGGAAACTTGGTGCCACAGACTTCTGAGAAAGGTGGCACATGCTGCTAGATGGATTGGGAAGCCATCCACAGAGAGCAGTAACTCTTCATGCATGCTGTGCTCTGGTGGCTTGGACTGCCCGTACTCTTGATGTTCTAACACGATGTGCTTTCTATTAAATCATGTACCATACAGCCCGGCCTCTGTCTATTTCTGGGACTTACGTGAAGATCCACTGTGGGCTCCACTCCCAGTGCTTTGCTGTGTTTTAGGCACAGAGTGATTTGTGTAGCATGATGGGTGTCTCACACTCTGGTGGAGAATGTGAAGTGCTGGGCAGATGCAGTGGCAGGCAGCTCCCCTCCCACATGCTAAGCCAGTCAAATCACCAGCCATACTACAAAGGTCTGAGCAAGAGATCATCAGAATCCAGCCTGAGGCCTGGATCCTCTGCACTTCCTGTCCCAGGGCCTGCATGCCTACCTGTCCTGCTGTGGTAGCCCTGTGCCTGCCTGTTCGAACTCTCTGTATCCCAGGCCTGGAAAGGACTGCTGGCATTGCTCATTAAGCTTCAGCCCCAGATGAAGGGGGTGCCTCTCATCTCTAGAGTTGAGGCTGAACACATAGCTGGGACAGAATTGATAACTGCTCTTACAAAGGTGAAGTGGACAGGCCCACAAGCCAAGGCCTATAGTTGTCTGTGTTCACTCATTTAACAGCCTGCATCTCATGGAGCTGGACTTAATAACACATAGGCTGCTCCCTTTACTGAGAGTCACTTTCTAGGCCTGGGTCTGCAGGAGGTTTGTTGTGCTGACCTGGTGTCAGGACCTCCACCTGAGGCCTGGCTCATACTTCATTCCAGCCTTGCACACCTCTCTCCTAGACTTAGAATTTTCTGTTCGTGAGCAGAAGAAAGCCTAGCTGAGATAACTTGATGAGATAGGCTTCGCTGTCATATCTTGATGACATTCTTGAGATTTAATGATCGAAGTAAAGGACTTTGTCCTGGCCAGCCAGCCACCTCTGCATGCAGATCCCATCCACAGACAACTGTTCCCACTGGGTGCCTGGAGGGGTTTCCACTGAATTACTTAGAGGGAGCCCTCTACTTAAGGCATCATGACAGCTGGGGTGGCCAGGACATTCCATCAGGTTAGCAATGCTGGGTGCTAGGAGGACAGGCTCAGCAAATAGCAAGTTGTGTGTGTATGTGTGTGTGTGTAAAGGGGCATGCTTGGGCAGGAGGCCAATTAGGTGTATGTGCTCACAGAGGAGTGCATACCTGGCCTGCTGTGAACCCTATGAGCTGAAGAGCAGGAAGAAAGCAGCTAAGGGCTCTGTGCCCAAGGCCATGTTCCTAGGTCTAGTAATGAAGTTTGGGTAGTAGGGTGGAGTAGATAAAAGGCCACAAGGAACCTAATAAAACTGGGACCCTACAGAGCTGTGCCCTCAGCACTGATAGATGGAAAAACTGTCCTCACAGGAAGGTGCTCTGGCTTTTTTACTGCATTGGGTGAAGAGGAAACATCCAGTGCACCCCCAGAACTCCTATGTTAAAAGCCTAGGTAAACGGACATTAACAAGCAATGCTGTGACAGGAAGATACACTCTCTAAGGATGAAATTGATGTCCACAAACAGGAAGAGAAACCTATCAACAAGACAGTAGAACCAAGTCACTGCCAATATAGAACCAATATAGAAGAACAATTTCCAAAAGGAAAGTGACAGGACTGGGGATGTTGCATGCAAGAAACTCTGGGTAGCCAGGTAGTGCACACCTTTAATTCCACTAGAGGCAGGCAGATCTCTGATGCCAGTCTGGTCTGCATAGTGAGCTCCAGGACTACATAGAAAAACCCTGCCCCAACAAAAACATAAAGAAACCCTGGGTTGATGATCCATCACCATATAAACTGGGTGTGGTAGTATACGCCTAAGATCCTACAAATAGATAAATAGCACCCCACCCCCCCCCAAAGTTAAGAGGTAGAAACTATCAGAGAAGCTGGAGAGATGGCTCAGTGGTTAAGAAAGCACAGTAATCTTACAAACAGCTTGAGTTCATTCTCAGAACCCATATGGGGTGGCTTACAACCACCTGTAACTCCATTTTTGGGGGAATTCAATACCTTTGGCCTCAGCAGAAACTATACTCAACTGCAATATTAAAATTTAAAAAAAAATTTAAAAATATTAGGAAGAGGTTCTAGGACAGAAAATAGCAGAAGCAAAGGTGGAGGGTCCCATATGGATGAGTCCCCAGCTCAAGACAGAGGTAGACAGAACCCTGCAAGGTCGGAAGCTACCCAAGAGGACAGCTGGTACATCCATATGTATCCCTGCTGCCTCTGACTACTAGGAATGTTCATGGTTAGACACCCAGTCCTTGACGGGGAAAGTGAGCTGGCGCCAGGCGCACTGGGTGGAATTACAGAACTGTTGAGAAGGCGATGGTAGCACAGTGGAGTTGAGGAAGACAGTAAGAGCCACACTGTTCTGAAAAATGTGACTGTCAGCTTGCTAAATGATATGACTAGTGTATGTCTTAGTTAGGGTTTACGGCTGCTGTGAGGAGACACCAGGACCACAACAACTCAAAGAAAACATTTAATTGCTGGGGCTCGATTACAGTTCAGAGGTTCAGTCCATTATGGCAGGGAGCATGGCAGCATGCAGGCAGGCATGGTGCTGGAGAAATAGCCAAGTGTCCTACATCTTGGAGGCAACAGGAAGTTGACTGACTCACTGGGCGGTATCCTGAGTATATGAAACCTCTAAGCCCTCCCCAACATCGACACACTTCTTCCAGAAAGTGTGGCCCAAATTAAAGGTTTGCCCTCCAGCCTCAAGGTCTGGATTAAAGGTATGTGTCATCCAGCCTCCTCCAACAAGGCCACAACTCCTAATAGTGCCACTTCCTATGAGCTTAGGGGGGCCAAATACATTCTAACTACCACAGTGTAACTACCATTCAAGAAAGAGAGCTGTTGTAACTCAGTGCAGCCAGAGTCTCCATATTATCCCCAGCTAAAAGCAGTGTTTTTTGTGGGTGAACTTTAAGCAGCAGAAAAATGGCCTCAGGATAGTTTCAGTTAGGAAACCAAACAAGGGAGAAAATGCATGGCAGCTAAATGGGGGGGGGGGTTATTATACATGTAAAATTTCTTCAAATGGACAAGTGAGGTAGGAAGGGATCTCAGTCCTGTGACCTGAGGGTGGTGTGTAGAAAACCCGGGTGAGCCTGCTAACCCACCAAGGGCTGCCAAAGAAGAGTTAGCTATTATAGCACAGAGAAAGGTCTAACACTGAGGAATGACGACAAGGAAGACAAGCTATGAAAAATATCACATAAGAAAAGGAGATTGGTGACACGATGGGAGTGCATTCAAGTCCCCATTGAAAGACAAGACTAACTTGGAGGGACACAGACTGTTAGAATGGCTGAAATACAAGCTATGCATGTTCAGAAATGTACACCTAGAACAAAGGTATCGGTAGTGGGGAAGGTACAATGCTGGAGAGGGAGATGCCCAAGGTTCCTGCTTGGTAGGAAGAAGTCAGAGCTCTAAACCTTGGATGTATCTGAATGTACTAACATAATGTCTAAGCCAGGCACACATCTGTAGCCCACCACTCAGGAGATGGAGATAGGAGGGTGAGTTCAAGACCAGCCTGGGCTACACAGTAAGACACTATGTTAGTAAATAACGAAGTAACGTAAGAAGATCAAGGCCAACCTACCATCTGGGAAGATCACTTAAATAGAGAGATCAGATGTATTAGAGTTAAGAATTTTATCATTTAATGTGACATGTCCCTGACAGGCCTGAGTTTGATCATTTTGTCCCAGTTGGTGGCACCTTTAGGAATTAGGGCCTAGCCTGAAGAAGTGGGTCACTGGAGGATGGGGTTTGAGGTTTAGAGCCTGGCTCTTGCTTCTGGCCCTCTCTCCTTCCTGCTCCACTAAGATATGAGAAGGCAAAGAGTCCCAGCTGGAAACAACATCTCCCACCATCATGCCTTCCCTACCATGATGGACCGTATCCTCAAACCATGAGCTGATACACACACACACACACACACACACACACACACACACACACACACACA
>CABHPH010146035.1:0-19206 GCA_902168325.1 Peromyscus nudipes | reverse complement strand
ACACACACACACACACACACACACACACACACACACACACACACACACTCCTCCCATAAGTTGCTTGTTTGGTATTTGGTCACAGCAACGAGAAAGGTAACTAGTACAGATGGTTTGAAAAATGAAGAAAAGCTTGGCTTAATAGATATTTCTAGAACCTAGAACCCAGAACTTTGATAACACAGACACCTGCTTTTAAAAAGAAAAGTAGTATTTTAAAAATCACCAGACAGTTGGTCAAAGTTACCAAACATGGGAAATTTGCCCAAAGTGGTGCTTAGAAGATTGAGGCCTCAAGTTATGTAGCAGAAATGAAAGGGTGAAAACTAATACACTGAACGTGAGGGAAGAAGTTGGGAGGAAGCAGGGAGGAAGCAGACCATTCTCTCCCATCTGCCAGTTCTTGAATAACCACTCAGAGGCTTTTACTATTACTTATAAACACTCTGCCAGTAGCTCAGGCTTACTACTAACTAGCTCTTACACTTTAATTAACCCATATTTCCTATCTATGTTTAGCCATGTGGCTTGGTACCTTTTTTCAGTGTGGCATTTTTACCATACTTCCTCTGCATCTGGCTAGTGATTCCTGACTCTGCCCTTCCTCTTCCCAGCATTCTTAGTTTGGTTACCCAGCCTATACTTTCTGCCTGGCTACTGGCCAATCAGCATTTTATTTAACCAATTTGAGTGACAAATCTTTACAGTGTACAAGAGTATTATTCCACAGCATTTCACCCTTTTTGTCTAATTAAAAAGGAAGGTTTTAACCTTAATATAGTAAAACTATATACAACAAAAATAGTTATTAAGAATTACAGTAACACTAATCCATTTGCATTTGGCAAAATTAGAGAAAATAATTATCTATCTTGGTGAGTCTAAAGTTTTGTATCTAATTTACTTTCTATTATAACTAAGAAAAACTATAATTATAACTAATAGAGTTATTTTCTTTGAATTTGTCAAATGCTAGTAGACTAGACATTGTTAATGTAATTATTGCCTATATATATTTGTATATAGTTATTGTGCTGCAGGCCGCAGGTATATATCATAAGAACCCAGCTGGTTACGGCAAAGTCCAGAGGAAGCCAAATCCCAAGGAGTTTTTGGTGTTACTTGGCTTGTTATATATCAGCTGTATTCTGTTATGAAAATCATGTGTGCCTTCATAGTTTTCCCAATTGACTTTTCCCTAAGAAGGACTAAGAGTGTGGACTGATCACTCTCTGGACATACACATTCCAGGTATTTGGAGAACAGCCTCAGGAAAGGCTTTCTCTGGAATCAGATTATCTCCCTTAGCCACTTTCAAGGACTACAGGAAACACCACCCAGGTGGGCACCCAACTTCCGAGGATAACAATGATAACAGCCCACCTGCAAGTCTCCTGACTTAAATTCCACAAGGAGACACCACCCAGGTGGGCGCCCAACTTCCGAGGACTAACAATGATAGCCGCCCACAGGCAAGTCTTCTGACTTAAGGTAAATTCCACAAGGAGACACCGCCTAGGAGAGGTGGACATTAAGTAATAGCTTTACACAATTTAGCTTGGACCCTCCCTATACCGCGACTTCCAGGGCACGGGAGGGAGAAGAGAAAAGAGAATGGAAGAACTAGATGGGTAGGAACTTGAGAGGAACAAACTGAGATGGGGAAGAACTAGATTGAAGGGCTAGAAGAGAGGACTAGAGGAACAAGATGGAGGATGAGGAAGAGCCAGATGGGGAAGAACAAGATGAGGAGGAGCCAGATGAGAGAGAAGGAGATGGGAGAGGAGCTAATAGGGGAAAGAACTAGATAGATGAGAACCTAGAAGGGACAGAACTAGATGAAGGAATTAAGATACAACCTAGAGGGGACAGTAGATAAATATAGAGAGAAATCAGGCAAGAAATGAGCTAAATATGAGAGCAGAATAGAAGCTTGTAACTGACACAGAATAATAAAGTATATGGACTAAAGAGTTTCGTGTACATTGATTCATTTCTTCTCATCAAAGATTATCAGCTGGTTGTAGATTCTTCCCGGACTCTGGGAGGGGACTATCGAGGGGCTGGACCCCCATAGTCCCCGATAGTATTGTACTTATTATATAGTTTTTCTATGTTAGTTAAAACCTTCACTTTTGATTTAGACAAAAAGAGGGGAAATGTATATTTTGTCTTCTGACAAATAAAGCTTGCCTGGAGATCAGAGTGTGGAGCTAGCCACTGGTTAACCATAGAGGCCAGGCAGTGGTGGCATACACCTTTAATTCCAGCACTTGGGAGGAGGAAGCAGGAAGATCAGGAGTTCAAGACTACCCTGGGCTACAGGAGATTGAACCAGTTTAAAAGAGAAACAGATCCAGGCAGTGGTGGCACACACCTTTAATCCTAGGATATGGGAGGGTCAAGCCTTTGATCCCAGCACTAAGGAGTTGGAGACAGGAATATAAGGTGGGCCGAGACAGATCTTGGCGCCTATTCAGTCTGAGGATTCATAGAGACAGGAACCCCCATTTGGCCTGAGGATGCATAGAAGTAAGAAGTCTCTAGTGGCTGCTGCTCTGCTTCTCTGATCTTTCAGCTTTCACCCTTAATATCTGACTCCCGGTTTTTATTGTTAAGACTAATTAGGATCACGCTTCACCTGACAGTTGCCATGTAAGGGAAGTAGAGCAGACAAGGCTCAGAATCTGCAGTTTCCGTGTGGATCACCTGGCGGCAGCCTCAGCTGAAGTGAACAAAGTCCCGGCCTTCCTGCAAGCGCAGTGATTTCAGGTTGTCTTCAAACTCACCCCCTGTGAGGTCCTATGGGGAGAGAGATCCAGCTCAGTCAGGCTTCCTCTTGCTTTCTGGGGTGCTTGCAAAGATTGCTGCAGGGGCTGGGGTTGGGCCTGCTTAATGAACTTCTGCTCCCTACTGATTGGGGAGGGGCCTGAAGTGAGGGCAGCAGCCAGTGCTACTGTTACATAGTTGTATTGGTCACCAAGAGGGTAAAGTACTGAGGGGTGCCCTTTCCAGCTGGCCCTGGCACTCTCACTGTTGGCCCAGGCTGATTCACCTTTCCTCCTGCCTATTCAGGGAACTTTGTGTACTCTGTGCCTCTCATCTCTGCAAGATCTGCCAAGTACCTACCCTCTGATTCCTCTTACCTGTCATCTCCCAATCCCCAAAGGGAACAAGTGCCATGATCTTGCTAAAGAACAGCCCAACTAGTGGTAGATGGGCGTCTGGGGCAATCTGGCAGGACGTGGGACCACTTTGTTTCTCTTAAGTCTCTTGTCTTTGGGCCACCACAAGAGGCCTCTGAGCTGAGCTGTGACCCTGACCCTACCTTGTCCCATCATTGCTACCAATGCTTAGAAACACCTGAGTGAGCTGGGCGGTGGTGGCACATGCCTTTAATTCCAACACTTGGGAGGCAGAGGCAGGTGGATCTATCTGAGTTCCAAGCCAGCCTGGTCTACAGAGCCAGTTTCAGGACAGCCAGGGCTACACAGAGAAATCCTGTCTCAAATTAATTAATTAATTAATTAATTAAAAAATTTAAAAAAAAGAAAGAAAGAAAAAGAAAGACACCTGAGTAAAAAAAATCTGCCTGGAAAAGCAGAAATGTCCACAGTGGCCCCACCTGCTGCCCTTCCTCTTTTCCCTCTCACTTCCTCTCCTTTCCCTTCCTCATATTCAGAGAAGTAACAGGCTCTGGCCAGGGTAGGTCAGACTCTGCCCCCCATGAGACCTAGCACTGTTCAACACAGAACTACTCACTAGATGCTCCTGTATTTAACATGTTTCTGGGAGAAAGAGAGGACAGTCATGACAGAAGAGGGTGCAGGACACAAAGCCAACAAGGATTAACACCAGAGTTGCAGAGGATTCTGCCATCACACTCCAGTAAAGGAGGAAGCCTAGTTATAAACATGGCAGAGGGAATCCAAATTTTCACCAGATGAGTGGTGCTCAGCCTTAAGTCAGAAACTCCCACAACCACAGCAAGATAGTTTTCCAAAAGGGCAGAAACAGACATTTGGAGGTGTCACAACTGACTTCTACTTCTCTTCTGGGATAAACTAGAGGAGCGGGGCTCACGGCAGCATAATGACAACCGAAAGCTAGAGATGACTCCACCAGCCAGGGTCCTGACATGCCAACAAGATCCAATAGTCTACACCACATAGGTGCTGAGAAGAACCAGACAAGAACAAAAAGTTGGAGTCCATTCACGTGAGTAGCAAACATGATCCTACTGTGTGTGTACACAGTGCTAAGCTGATGCCAAGAAGGTGTCCTGCCAGCGGGGACCGTCATGCTGTGAGCTGAATGTGGTGTCTTGCTGCTGCCCATAGCTCTTCTCTGAGCCTGGGCACATTGCATAGGACAATTTGGGCACTGTGCCCATCTCCTTGGAACAACATCTGCACTGTTCCTTAAGGAAGTTGTAACTCTGTTCTGTGAGTGCACATCCTCTGTATTCTAATAAGGCTACTTATGAAAACAGGTGGAGGGCTAAATGTGACCTTTAGGCCAGTGCTTGCCAACCTTTGTTGAGCCAATTTTTGTGTGTCATGGGCCACAATACAGCAATTTATTTAATGAGAAAAATAAGAGTAGCTTCCCTCTGTGGTGAGGCCCTGGAATGTGAGCAGGTAATTGGTAGAAAGAGACCAGGGAGCAGAAATGACCATCTCAGCCAATGCATTCCCTACCAAGAGAATGGGCTGCCTAATATGCAAGGCTAGGACAATCAGATGTACAAAATAGATTAACTAGGGATTCCTAGTTAATCTTTCTATCAAAATAACTTCTTGCTGTATCACAGATAAAATTAAGAAGCAGAAGTCCATGGGGTTGGGGATTTAGCTCAGTGGTAGAGAGCTTGCCTAGCAAGCACAAGGCCCTGGGTTCGGTCCTCAGCTCCAGAAAAAAAAAAAAAAAAGAAGCAGAAGTCCTAGATATAGGTGTTAGCAGTGCTCTGTAAAGTGTCATGATCAAGAATATCCATCAGAATGAATCAAACTTCTACAAGAGGGAAAGTCAAATAATGTAAGTTACTCTAAAAATATCATCAGTTTATAAATTAAAGCTTTGGAACTAGCAATGACTTTAGTACAGTGCTTTCTACACAAGCATTGGACCTGTGTTCAGTCTCTAGCACCACTGTAAAGGCTGGGTGTAGTGGCATACACTGCAATCCCAGTAGTGGGGAGTCAGGGATGGGAGAACCCCTTGGGCTTGCTGGCTGGCCAGCTAGTCTTGATGAATCAGGGAGTTCAGTGAAAGAACCTGTCTGGATGATGATGAAGAAGAAAGCAATAGAAGACAGTGTCAACCTCTGATCTCCACTAGCTTACACAAACACAAACAAGTATACCACACACATAACACATCACAGTAGGTCTATCTTCCTTACTTATTAAGAGAAACATTACAGACTGCTAGAAGATGCTTGGTAAGCAGTGGAAACAGCTAAGGAGGGGTGCTGTGGATATCACTCTGTATCAATAAAGCACTGATTGGCCAGTAGCCAGACAGGAAGTATAGGCGGGACTAACAGAGAAGAGAAGAGAGGAAACAGGAAGGTGAAAGGGGGACTGACTGGAGCCGCAGCGAGGAGAAGGAAGATGTAAAGTACCGGTAAGCCACGAGCCACGTGGCAAAGTAGAGATTAATAGAAATGGGCTAAATATAAGAATAAGAGCTAGACAATGATAGGCCTGAGCTAATGGCCAAGCAGTTTAAATAATGTAAGCGTCTGTGTGTTTATTTTATAAGTGGGCTCGGAGACTGGCGGGACTTGGGAGCTGGAGACTGGCGGGACTTGGGAGCTGGAGAGAAGCTCTCCAGCAACAGAGGGGCCTTCCACTGGCATAGTATCACCAGCTTAATGCTGTTATGTTCCTGTTTCCAGGTGTGGCTGTTATCATCTGTTACTGTGTGACATAACTCCACAGGAGACACAGTTAGACATGTCTCACTTTCTTGGGGGGTGGGGGCTTAGAACCCAGGCCTAACCCTGCCACGACCTGAGATGAGCTGTCACAGATTGGATGCCATGGGTTGAAACACAGGCTGAAGTCCCACCTGTGTCATCCACTGTCTCACCATCTACTATCCCCTGCATGACTGTGGTGGTATTGTGTTCCCCGAAATATTGTGTATGCTAATAAACTTATCTGGGGTCAGAGAACAGGACAGCCACAATATTAAACATGAGGATAGGCAGTGGTAGCATACGCCTTTAATCCTAACATTCCAGAGGCAGAAATTCATGTGTTCAAGGATACACCCAAGCATGGTGACCCACGCCTTTAATCCCAGAAAGTCAGCCTTTAATCCCAGGGAGTGGTGGTAGAAAGCAGAAAGGTATATAAGGCGTGAGGACCAGAAACTAGAGGCATTTGCCCTGGAGAGGCCTTTGGCCTGGAGAGGCCTTTGGCCTGGAGAGGCCTTTGGCCTGGAGAAGCCTTTGGCCTGGAGAAGCATGTGGCTGGTTAAGCTTTCAGGCTTCTAGCAGCAGTTCAGCTGAGACCCATTCTGGATGAGGGCTCGGGGCATCCAGTCTGAGGAAACAAGACCAGCTGAGGATCCAGCGAGGTGAGATAGCTGTGGCTTATTCTGTCTCTCTGACCTTCCAGTGTTCACCCCAATAACTGGCCTCAGGTTTGATTTTATAAATAAGAACTTTTAAGACTCATGCTACACATGACCCAACACCTGTGGTGGACAGCTGCAGCTGGAGGCTGAGGGCCCACCATATCCATCACTGGTAACAGAGAGTGACAGCACTATCTTTGGAGCTGGTAATACCTTGTCCTGGGGCTGCTGACATTCAGGGTGGCCATGCCCTCTTTCCTGGTAGATATCTGGAAGTTCCCATTAGGACTTTGAAAGAGAAAAACTATTAGAGAACAAAAGTTGTCAAGCAAATCACAGACAACCTGCCAGCGTCTGCAGTGAGATCTTCAGAAAGAAGACTGTCTTGGACTCAAAGCTGGAGCAGGATGGTGGGTGGCAGGAATGCTGACTGTCCCCTGCCAGTGTCAGAGGCCAATGGTGAGCAGTTTGACAAGAGTGACTGAGGTACAAGGTCTGCTTGGCTCTGCCTCGGCCTGTACCCAGAAGCTTCTTAGTGCAAAGACAGGCCCATTTTATTACAGCGAGGAAAAGCCACCAATGGGAGAAAGGGCTACTGACCAGCAGGACTACATATGATCAGTGACCTGGGGCAGGTCACATGGACAGGCACACATCCCTTCCACGTGAACTCAACTATGATGGAGCTTTCTGTTAATAAACATGACATTGTGTATAGGAAAGAACTTCCTATGCAGAATACTAAACTGTCATCAGTTAATGTTACCACATTAAAGAGTTCTGGGAATAATATCTGAAGAACAGAGTCTCCTGAGAGGGAATGTCTGCCATATGCTTGACCAACCAAGGAGCAGTATCCAGAGAAGATGAAGAAAGGTTAGCCTTAGCTCCAGCAAGAAGCTTGCTGTCTTGTTATTTTCAGTTTGGCACAACTATTGGGGACTCATTTCCTGGAGAGATTGTGGGATTCTGTTTAGCACTGACCACAAGTAACCTTGGTTTCCACAGAAACAGGATGCTTGGCATCTATGCCCACATGACCAAAAGCAGAGGAACCAGATGAACCAAAGGAGGGTCCTCTGGCCCCACTGGTCACCACCAGGCTGTTACTATTGTGGGCAAGGCTGCCCTTTGAGTAACATGAACCACAGCACCTTGAACGTGTGGCTGGGCTCAGAACAATGGTTTTCAGTGTTTAAAGAAAGGATAGAGAACAGCTTTATGAGGGCGTTACCAGGCATGCTCACCTCACCCTCCACCTCTAGCATCCACAGGCCATTCCCAGCTGCCTCCAGCCCACAGATCAACAGCTATGGCCTCTAACCTAGCTCAGGGTGTTTTTATGGCCACAGGGTAAGAGTTGATTTACAATAAGGGTATAGGTAGTGGGCTATGCCCCAGTGCCCATGGTCAGGTCTTGTCCTTGGCTTTGGTCATATGACAAGAGTAGGAAGGCTGATACCCAGGAGCCCTGCAGCCATAGCCAACACTCACCAGCTTCACACAGATGACAAAGGGCGACTGGGCAGCTTGGAAATGCAGGATGGGGACCTTCGGCTTGGGTTTTTCCTACAGAGATAGTGCCAGCCATGAGTCACTAGGGCCTCACATAGAAGGAGCTCCCTGGGACCTGTCCTAAGCACAGCCTGGGCTCATAGGAGCTTGTGGTCAGGTAGCAGATGAGTGTCTTGGGTCAATAGGGGTAGGACAGGTGGTTGTGTCCTGGGCTCTGGCAGCCCAGACACCTGATAAACATAAGAAGAACCAACTCTGGTATGCCAACGTTGAAGCTTAGATTGAAGCAATATGTAGCAGTCTCCCTGAGGACAGGGGCAGAACCCTAAGGGATCCTGGAGACTATTTGAGGGCTGAGGGCTACATTTTTGGGCAGAGCCAGAATGAGTATAAGGGAAAGCTGGCATGGTATGGACGGCCCTTCCCTGTAAGGTACTTTGGTGCTCTGCCACATGGCTACATACCTGAGAGTCCTCATGGCAGTAGAAACCCTTCCTGATCTTGTTCTCATCAACATCACAGAAGGACACCACCTGGGGGTGAACATGGGCCAGCAGGTCAGATGGTGGTGGTGGATATAGGATAAAGATGTGATAGGGTTGTGGGAGTCAGGATAGCGGCCAATAGGATGAGGAGGAAAGGGTCCTACCTTGCACCGGCTGGCTGCAGTCAGGCTGCGGTATAACCTACGTCCCTGCTTGCCTGCATTCCAAATGGTGAAGGACTTCCAATGAGGTAGGACTTGTTCCTCTAGGAAGTGGACACGATGGGTCCAGATGGTCATCCTGTAGCCAAGTAGAGGGGAAAACTAAAGCTGGCCAGATGTTGTGGGCTCCAGAGACACCTCACCCCTTAGCCCTGGGGACATACATGAATGGCACATATGTGTACTTAGGCTTACCCTGTGTAGGGGTGGGGGCACACAAAGTCTAAACCATATCCAAGGGAGAGCTGGCTCAGTCAGAGGTCACCATGAGTTACCATGTAAACCAATGCCCTTTGGGAAGTCTTAAGCCACTCATATTGGTCCTGCTTTCTAGGTGGGACCCTGAGAAATGTAGACTTGATAGATGGGGCCTCTCCATAGCTGCCAGTTCCACCAGCACATGAGTGCCTCTAGTATGTGGCAGGTATGTATACATGTGTGCACATATAGGAAGGTTCATGCAAAAGCCAGTGGCTGGCATCAGGTATCTTTATCATTCTCTATCTTATTTTTTGAGACAAAGTTGAACCTAGAGCTCACTAATTCAGCAAGACTAACTGGCCAACAAGCTCCAGGGACCCTCCTGTTTCCCTTCTCGGCACTAGGGTTACAGGTGTGTGCTGCCACTCTTACTTTTTATGTGGGTGCTGGAGATTGAACTTAGGTCCTCATGTTTCTATAGCAAACATTTCACTGTCAGAGCCAACTCCCCAGGCCCTAAATTCTAGATGTGGAAACTAGTCCTTTTGAGTTACAAAGTGAAAAGGGAGTTACAGTGGACCCAATAACCCTGGTCCAGTTTCCCAGGTTAGTCAATACTCACAAGAAACGTCTGGGTAAAAAGTCAAGTTCACACTAGGAAGTAAATTTTCTACCTCAGACTGTCCCTTCCCTTAGACAATCCCAAAGATGTCCCTTTTTGGGCACAGACTTGCTCCCAGACAGTAGGACCTTGGATGCAGATCTCCAGGGCTGGTTCCTTCTCAGTCCCCCTGAGCTCTACTCACCTGCTGTCCCTCATCTTAGGGCCAGGCCTTGCAGCCCTGTCTCTCTGCCCAGACCCAACACTTTGGTCCTTTGGATGGTACCACCCTTGTATTCAGGGCTGCACCTCTTGTGTCACTACCCACATCAAAGCATTTTCCTGAGACCTCCTGTGTTAAAACGTTCTAATTAGGGTTGTGTTGAGCTCAGTGATTTTTGGTAGGGGATTCCCTAGGGGTCCTGGGGAACCACATAAGTGAATAACATCTAATTCTGAACCCTGGCCAATCCTCTCTATGGCTGCATTGTCCCCTTTATAAGACAAAGTTACAAAGGGCACATGCTTCAGCCCCATACAGTGTCCCTCTCTGCAGCCATACTGTTACCCAAGGAAATGGAAGACCCTAAGAATGAGAACCTTGATCTCACAGCACAGGCCTCAAGCAAGAGTCAGATATTTCATCAATGTCGTAAGCCAAGAATGGTCCTTCTGATTTTTATCCTTCAGCAAACTTTAGTGTGATGGTCCTAGACAGCTTCAATATGGGAGCAAAAGGCAAAAGGGTAGAGTCAAAGGTTTAAAATGCAAGAGTTGCCTTTTTGAGGCACCCCCAGCAGAGGTAGTAACATGCCTATCTACTCTGCCTAAGTGTGGGTGAGAGTTATTGACAAAGTGAGTGTGAGGGAACTCCAGGCACAGGCTGCTCAGACCCTGTGGTATGCCAGCAGGCCAACCTCCAACCTCATCCTAGCCAGTGTCCCCCTTCCCGTCTGCCTTCAGCCAGGGCCTTTGTAGGAAACCTGCTTGGAAACAGCCCACTGTTAGGGTTCACGGCTATATCAACACAGGAGATGTAGCAGGGGCTACTAAGCCCCTCTGTTATCTCAGACTCCTCAAGGAATGCTCTGCCTAGAGGGCTGCTTGTCCTTACTTAACCTCTGAGGACAACCTGAGAGTTTGTCCCCATATCTTTGGTCACTACAAGAGGTCTGTTTTGGTCAGTGTCTGAGCAAGACATGATGTACACTGTATGCACCAAATCCAGGAAAGTATATGTACAGGGCACTTGTGTGGTATACATGTACATGTGCAGTGATTACCCATGTGCATTTCTGCATATATGTATGTGGCATGGCCATAGGTAAGTAAATGTGTCCAACAGTAGCTCCTGCTAGAGACCAAGCACAGATGATGTGTTGGTGATATCCTGCCCACACACTGGCTGGGTCCATTTGGTGTCTGTGTGAGAAAAACCCTGATCCTGCCATGCTCCATCTGTGAAGTTTATTTGCAGGATGGTGGGTTTAACTGTAGAGTGAAGTCAACGTAGTTCCCCCAAACACTGGCACCAATGATTTCATACAGCAATTACAAACATGTCCACCAGGACTGGGCTCTAGGCACATAAGGCCCTTGGCATTCTGAGTTTTGTTAGGTGGCCTCTGATGGGGGTAGGGTGGGAGGGGTCTAGGCAGTTATAAAAAGATATGATGCAGAAACTGCTGGACATCTGGGCCTTGCTAGCAACATCTTGCACTGGCCTTGTTTCTCCTAGGACTCTGCCTAGAGAACGGACCATCTGGTACCCAGCAAGTCTGTCTTTTTTTTTTTTTTTTTTTTTTAAGAGACCATCAACTTAGAGCTGGGGTCAATAGCTAAGGGAACTGGTTTTCTTGGACCCATATGCCTAAGTTTCTAGAACTTTTTGGGAAGACGCTGGAACATCAGACTCAGCATTGTGCTACTACACAGGAGTCCATGGGTAAGTGGTGGCTGGTGGGGAGGGAAAGGCCCCTATTCCCAGAAGGCACAGCCACTGGTCAGCAGCATCTGTGGCCAGAAAAAAGGCTATAAAAACCTTGCTAGAGCCAGGCGGTGGTGGCGCATGCCTTTAATCCCAGCACTCGGGAGGCAGAGCCAGGTGGATCTCTGTGAGTTCGAGGCCAGCCTGGTCTACAGA
Source organism: Peromyscus nudipes (assembly GCA_902168325.1). Lineage (NCBI taxonomy): Eukaryota > Metazoa > Chordata > Mammalia > Rodentia > Cricetidae > Peromyscus > Peromyscus nudipes. Next base: position 7,452 of record CABHPH010146035.1, on the reverse strand, counting down.
GCGAGATCCAGGACAGGCACCAAAACTACACAGAGAAACCCTGTCTCGAAAAACCAAAAACCAAAACAAAACAAAAACAATAACAACAATAACAACAACAACAACAACAACAACAAAAACCTTGCTAGAGGCATACAGGAGATGGCCCACCTGTTCTGCCAGGTACCACACCAGCAATATGTTAGCACAGGTAGTCTGAGGCTGGATACTAGGGGTCAGGACACCAGTGGTGCCATGTCTGGTCCCCTCATCCCTACTTTTGAGATGCAGCCTGTTGCTATACTCATCTGGGGAAAGGGCCTTATCTGGTTCTCTCCAAATATTTGATAAAGGCACAAATCCAGCATCATACTTCCTTGGGAACAAGGTCAGAAACACACTTCTCTACAGACCTCAACTGTGACACTAGGAAGTAAACAGCTTGCAGAGTATAGGCAGCAGGTGTATCACAGGAGGCTAAACACACTGTAAGATGAAACATCAGTAAAAGTATAAAGGGGGTGAAGGGGCAACATAGTAGGTTCTACAGCTCACAAGTTTGAGGAATGTTTGATTTCCTAAAGATGCTATTCTCCTATATGTCCTTTGGTATCTGAGGTATGCCACACATACACAAAGATAAATGACACAAATTCAGGCCATTTTGAACTTGAAATAAAAATGACAGAATCAAGACATTGCCACCCGAAGACTTCTCATAGTTTAGACAAATGAAACTCTTAAGCAAACCTCAGGTTATAATTACAGCTGTTATCCTGGGAGGTGCTGCAGCTCACAGCTTAAAGACTTTAATCCACACAGAAACTCCTATTAGATCACTTATTTTTATGCTGTGGGTGGCAAAGCTTACTGTGCAAACATAGAGGAGTGAACTCTGTATACACAGGCTGCTCTGTTGAGGGGCATGATGAGTGCCTGCTGGGTGGGCTGCAAGTCACCACCCATGCATCTTGAGCCTCACAGACAAGCATGGGAAGGACTTCCCTTACACAAATGACCACATGATCTCAAGGCATCTCACACTCACGTGGTCTACAGGATGATGGTGTGAGATGAGTGTAGTGTTTCAGTCAGATGAGTGTAGTGTTTCAGTCAGCCAGTAGAATCAGCACCAGAAACACCTGCACCTTGGTGTCCAGATAACTCACACAGTGCTTTGCCACTAATTTTTACCTCTATCAGTGGACAGTGGGAAGGAGTTCCTTCTTTGGAGAAATAGTACTGTGTGTTTTAATTCAGGTATAGTTTACACAGGATGATGTAATACCTTGTAATACCTCTGTCTCATCCACAGTGCAGACTGAGGAGTTAACAAGCTCTCTTTTACACTAAGAACAAGCCTGGTTCCACATCTTTAATCAGTGGGCTTGGATGGCCAAGGACAGCTGGCCAGCCAAAGAAAGGTGAAAGGGGGTCATCAGCTATGGAGGCATAGCTCAGCCACAACTCCTTCCACCACAGGGCTTGTTAGCCTGTCAGACCTCCTCCTGGGTCCCATGGTGAGCTATGCTAGGTAAGAGCAAATAAAAACAAAGTTGAGAGCAAGCCTTCACCTAACACCATCAGGGAAACTGGGTTTTGGCTTTGACATTGAAGAACAGGACATCTAGTGGCCCTGAAGGGCTTCCCACAAGGTACTACAGTATACTCTGACCCCACCCTTAACACCTTAGTGGTATGCCCTATATCCCACCATTATGAGCTTTATGGAAGAGTCCTGACTCCACCAATCCTGGGCCCAATCACACCAGTGACTTACAAGTGATCTGGGCCTGGCCACATCAGCTTCTCACCTGTTCTTGGACCATCCCAGGTATTTCCAGAATTTGTTATGTCCTACTTACTCAAGGACTGAATGTGTGGCTGCATACAAGTGGTAGCGGTAGAGGAGCAGGCTGTGGTCCACCCGGAAGACGCCACCCCCTTTCCTAAGGTGCTCATAGAAGAACAACAGGTCCTCTGGTACCCCCTGAAAAAGGCAGAGGACAGTGATCACTATGCTGGGTACTGACCCAGGCTATCAGAGGCTATGGAAGGGTGTTTTGCTTAGAGTCAAGTGTGGTGGCACTTGTGGCCCCAGCTATCTGGGAGGCAGAGCTCACAGGATTGACTGAGCCCAGAAGCTAGTGCTCAAGCTGAACACCACAGCCAGACTTTGTCTCAATAAAAGAATCCACTCTTGACACTCAAGGGTAATGTAGGGTAGTTCAGGTCGCATGAAAGAAATGGAGATTAGCAACTTGTTTTCTCAGCAGATAAGAAATGAACTCTAAGACAGACACGAGGGGGAAGCAGAGGGTAGGCGAGATGTGGGTCTGAAGTCTCAGTTCTACCTTAAATTCTACTTTGTGGGGCAGAAAAGGTCTTGGGGCAAACTATCAACAGACACAATCATGGGATAATCAGTGCGCACAGAGCTGCATGGCCTTGGGAATGGAAAGCTCACCAAAACAGAGAAAAGGGGGATGGTAAGCTGGCTTTTCAGGAGGCCCTCAGTGAGATGCTGAACAGGGGAGAGATTGGCTGTCAGAACACAAGGCAGGCTGAGATAAAAGGGAAGAAGAGTATCACCTGAGTACAGTCTGTTACAAGGCTGTACTTTAACAACATGGGCAGAAGGGGGCGATGTTGAACCGGGAACCAGGAAATAAGCAGAGGGACAGGGAGGTGAAAGTACACTTTTCTCAAGCAGAACAATTACTGCCATGATGAAAATTCACTTCCTCATCCACCATATCAAACATTAATGGGCTCAAGTAACAAAACTTGAGACAAGTCTCTGAGCTGTATCACACGCCCTTAGCAAACAGGAAGATGTGGAGGTGGGAACATTTTGGATGGAAAAATCAAGACCTATTCAAACTGGCTCCAAAATGGAGAGTAAATAATACAAAATAGATCTGAGGAAGGGCTCAACTCAGGCTGGTGTCAGGCTCACCAGTACAGAGATGTTGCTTGGGGATGAGAATGTTCACTGTTGCCAGGCAGGGGCTTGGAAGGACATCATGGCCAAATGGCCGGTCAGCCAACTCCCTGCAGGATACAACCCAGTTCTGGGCTCATTTTCACAGGTAGGTGAAGATATGCCCTGAGGGTCCAACAGAACCAGGGATAGAGACAACCTAGCTAACACCTTCCTTACCACCTACAGTTTCCCACTAACAGCCATTAATCCAGGATGAGGTACTGTGGGCCCATAGACAAAGATGCACCAGAGAAGTGGATCAGGGCATGTTCACCAAAATCCACTGCAGTTAGGAAAATTATAAATACCACAGGAATGCTGGGAAGAGTCTGAAGTAATTTCCTGAAAACCCTGGCCTTCAGGAGAACCCACAAAGAGCCCAAGTTCTACTGGGTGTTACTTACCCGTCCTCCTTCATCAAATGGGCCCACGTGGGAAAACCAGGCCCGAGAGCAGAACCACGTTGGCATGATCACTGTGGGGCCATGGGAGGTGAACACCTAAGAGCAATTAGCACCAATGTCATTAATTGAAAAGGGCAGTTCGTTAGAAACAACCTACAATCTGTTGCTCATGTGTCATTAAGAAAATGACAAAAGAATTTATGCCCCTTCTTTGTGGGAACAAGGATTTAAAGCACCCTTCAGAGACTGGCCCACAAGACAGACAGGAGGAAATTAACTGAGGCCACTTCCAGGTCCCCACTCTCCAGCTGATGCTCACTGCTAAGCACATTAGGGAACCCTCTGCTTACGCAGGAGGTGAAGCTGTGTGGGAACTGACAGTAAACACATTGCATTAATTTCAAGAAAAGAAATCCGAAGCAGCATAGAAGGATACCAACGACAACTAGGTAATGAAGCTGAACACGGCTTCCTAGAATGGCATAAATGTCAGGACTGACTGAAGACAGAAAACCTGAGTAATTTCTAATGAGCTTGAGACTTGAGCCTTCACACACACACACACACACACACACACACACACACACAAAAAAAAAAAAGCCCAGGCCAGGCGGGTCTCCGGTGAATGCTGCCAAATGCTTAAAGAACCAACACACTCTTCACAATCTCTTCCAAAAACAGCTGTACAGAGATGTCTTTCTAAATCACTCTATGTAGCCAGGATCACCAGATCAAAGCCAGGCAAAAAACAACACAAGAAAGCAGCACACACGTGTTCCTTATGAATAGATCCAACAAGATGCTCGTGAACTGAGTTTAGCTGTCACAGAAAAGGACCACACTCATGAATAGGTGGTATTTACCCCAGGACAAATGCACCAGAAACGGACTGAGGACAAGAATCTAAATAGATGCTGTAGCATTTGGCAAAACCCAGTGCTCTGCCAAGAAAAGTCTGGGCTGTCAAGAGGATCAGCCGAGATAATGTGCATAAATCACCTGGCACCAAGTCTGGTGTACCACGGTACTCGGTTAGGCTCTGTGCTTCCAACTGCTTATAACTTTGGGCTTTCCATGCACTTGGAATGTACCCATACTTTTTCATACACTGCTCTGCCTTCTTAGTAGCCAACTCCTATGCATCCTTTAAAACCCCTGACCAACATGTTTTTAGTTAAAAGGCACTTCCCTGGGACACCCTCCCTAGAGTTTTCATCACACTGACATGGGGTGCTCAGAGTGCACCTCCTGGTACGAAGATTTCAATATGCTTGCATTTACCTGATTACAAATGGTCTGGGTCCAGCCTCAGCTGAACCCAGGACAAACGTCTCTATCAGAAAGGCAAAAGAGCAGCCAAATCTTGTTGGATGTGGTAACACACACCTATATAAGCACTGGTGAGGTACCATAGCATGCCAATGAACACACACACACACGAATGAATAAATAAATAATGAAAAGAAAAAAATTTTAATTAGGTTTAATGGATAAAGGTTCTTGCCACCAAGCCTAATAGCCTGAGCCCAATCTCTGGAAACTGACATGGTAGGAGAAAACAGTCTCTCTCAAGCGGTCCTCTGACCTCCACATGATGGAAGGAGATTCTCACATAGAGGATCAATCAATCAATCAATCAATTGATCAATCAATGTTTAAACAATTTTAAAACCACACTTGTAATCTCAACACTCAGGAGGCTACAGCTGGAAGATCAGGAGTTCAAGGCCAGCCTGGGCTACATGAGACTCTAGCTCAAAAAAATAAAACACAGCAGTGAGGAAGACTGAAGAATCTCCAACCCAGGTCTGCCCCATGGGGAAAAGGCCACAATCCTTGAACGCCCTGGCTTCTGTGTCATCTGCTTCAGGAGTCTGCCCTGATTAGTGGGCCCCTTTCTCTGCTACTGTAGCAGGAGGACTCTCCAGTGGTGAGTGTCTAGGAGTGTCTTAGGCATGATGGCCACCTCAAGACCACACTCAAACAGATCTCTATGGTTTTAGTGTCCATTTGAGTGGTGAAGGTCAGCTGCATAGCTAGGTTCCAGGCTATGGTGGCTGAGCAGGCCTGTTATCAGTGGTGACTACCACACCACATCCCAGGGTACAGAGAACCCAAGGTCCTAGTGTGGTATTGTGTTCCCCAAAATATTGGCACCCTAATAAACTTATCTGGGGTCAGAGACAGAACAGCCACTAGATACAAAGGCTAGAAAATGGTGGCACTCACACCTTTAATCCTAGCATTCCAGAGGTAGAAATCCCTCTGGATCTCTATGAGTTCAAGGCCACATTCGAAACAGCCAGGCATGGTGACACACGCCTTTAATCCCAGAAAGCGAGCCTTTAATCCCAGGGAGTGGTGGTAGAAAGCAGAAAGGTGTATAAGGCGTGAGGACCAGAAACTAGCAGCATTTGGTTGGTTAAGCTTTTAGCTGGTTAAGCTTCAGGGGCTTTCGAGCAGCAGTTCAGCTGAGAGCCATTGGGATGAGGACACAAAAGCTTCCAGTCTGAGGAAACAAGATCAGCTGAGAAGTTGGCCAGGTGAGGTTAGCTGTAGTTAGCTTGTTCTGTCTCTCTGATCTTCCAGTATTCACCCCAATAACTGGCCTCAGGTTTGATTTTATTAATAAGAACTTTTAAGATTCCTGCTACAGTCCTAGACTTTTAGGAACTTCACACGGAGAAAAGGACATCAAAGGGACCCTTCCTCCCTAAAGTCTGGTTCAGTCCCTGCTGGAGTGACAACCTCCCTCCAAAGAAATGGCTGTCAAAAAGAAATGAGGTACATTCTCTCTCTTTCTCTCTCTCTCTCTCTCTCTCTCTCTCTCTCTCTCTCTCTCTCTCTCTCTTTCTCTCTCTCTCTCTCCCCCTCTCCCTCTCCCTCTCTTTTTTGTTTGAGACGAAGACATCAATTTCTTTCTATCTGTCCCAATAAAAGGAGGAGAGTTAAATTTGCTTTTATAAGGATGTCTGCAGGCTGCTTCAACGTGGAGTCAGAGACAGGCTGCTCAGGCAGGGGGAGAGGCACAGGGGATAGGGCAGACACTGACAGCTGGACAATATAGGAGGAGCCAAGGAAAAGCAATCAACAGGGTCCTGAGTAAGTGGGCAGCTCCAGTGACTCTTGTTTCTGCTTGGGGTTAAGTTTGGTTTCCTACAAGACAGCACTTGCAAGGCTTCCATGCTTTAGAAACTTGCAGTCATTGGCTTTATCATCGTTTAAATGGCTATTTATTTATTCTTGTATTAATCCTATGTTTTCACCTGTCACGATGTAAAATGTAATATGTTCAGTGGTCAGTGAGCTGGGTCCCCAAACAGGGATGCAACTGGGCAGCAGGTGATTCTGAGTACACGTATCTCCTTTTTCGTACAACCCCAACAAGATATAAAATAACCCTGCCTGATCATTTCCCTCTTACCACTACAAGCTCACATTAGCAAATAAAGCTTGAGAGGACCAGAGGCCTTGGCCAATTGATCACTGACTCAGTGTCATGGTTTCCCTCAGGAGACAGGAGATGTTGTTAAGCTTAGAACTCATTACAAGAAATCCAGAGCTGCCTAGAAGAAAAGCAGTTTCAGGGATGCTATAATTTTCAGGGATGCTATAAATCCAGGGCATAAAACAAGTCACCTCTGCTGGTGAGCAAGGGATGGGTGTCAGGCATCTGGTCACTTCATACCTTCTCTAACTCTGCTGGGGGCACAGGGACAGCAGTGGAGAGATACAGGCCAGGCTTGCTGGTATTCTTAGTGTAGAGGGCTCTCCACTTTCCCCAGTTCCCAAGGATGACATCAGGGTATCTGGCCTGGGCACTTCAGGATCTCACTGAGGTGACAATAAGTAATAAAAACAAGGCTCCTTCCTCACAGGGAGATGAGAAGAAGAAAGATGCCCTGCAGGGCACAAGAGAGTTGTAGCACCTTCTTCAGGGTCCTGAAACACCTGGGCCAGCGCTGCTGAAAAGGGTTGACAATAACCAGGAAGGGATTCCCACATTCCCTAGCACAGGCAGATCTTTATGAGATGAGGTGACCAGAAAGTCTGTAACACGTGTGTGTGTGTGTGTGTGTGTGT